>JAVKPL010000831.1:57500-155505 GCA_032173675.1 Gastrolobium villosum
TTCAAATAAGTTAATATAATTATCATTAGATAGACCAAGAAGTTTAGCCTTTAGATAGTTAAATATGTTAATCAATCAAGTCTAATTTTTTCGTCTCGTTGTTGTACTATATATAACAGATCATATATACCCCCTTCTTTACCATAATATTCATTTAATAATTATCATATAGGAGTTAAAAAATTATTTAAATATATTATTTTTTTGAAGAAATAATTATATATATATATATAGGATCAGGATTATTTTATACCAGTCTAAGTTACACTCTCAATCTTGACCATTGATCTATCTTATATATAAGGACTCTAATTTTTTAGTAATGTGAACCATTGGATACAAGTTGATCACCTCATTATTTGACAAAAATATATTTGACAAAAATATTTTTTATTGAAATTTAAAAATGTGATCACCTCATTAATTATCTCATACTTAATATTCTCTCTTCTTATTTGTTTATCATTTATGAATTCTCATATTGAATACTAACTTCTGAATTATCCGTGCATTACACCAAGATGATTGAAACATCATGTAAAATGTTTTCTGACATCTAAACAAAATCATCTACAACAGTATTATTTGCAATTAAGTATAAAAAATCGTAGAATACTCACAAGTTTCAATACGTAGAGTTTAAAGAATTTTGGGCCATTGATTTACATTATGTGAAAAATATGTATAAACATCTTCTTGTGAATTTATCTTTTTTCAAATGAAAAAAAAAAAGTTGACTTGAAATACTGAAATAGACTTGATTTGTAACTAATAATAGTAAGTTAAAGATCACTGATATTAGTTTTAAATTAATTACTGGTAAATAAAACTAGGGTTTTATAAGAGTTATGTTGTATGAAAAGTGATTGTGTAATGTTATAGAGATTCGTTTTGCGTGACAGAGTTTTTTTATTTTTGACAAAAAGTTGTAGTTTTTTTTGAAATTTAAAAATGTGATAAACCCATAAAACTATTTTAAACTTAGTGTTTTATAATTTTCATGTTGAATGAGAATTAAAATCTCATAGAGATAAAAAGCATGTGTGTTAGAAAAAATTATATGTAGGACGTATGTTAGCACGGAAATCGAAGGTTATGTAGGAAAATTGTAATTCTCATATTGAATGAGAATTATAAAACTTTAAAGTTACCTTGAATGCTTATCTTTTTCTTTTTCTTTTTTGGTAAAAACATGGGGCATTGCCCCACGAAACAGACAAAACGAAACAAAAGAAAACAAACAATAACAGGAAAAAGCAAGACAGAAAGAAAAAAAAACCATCGACTCAGAAGAAACAAACTCAGCATCTTGAGCTGGAGTGATGAATCCAGCATATCAGCAGTGAAGATTAAGTAGCTCACTGTGAGGGGATGTAATAGTGGATAAACCAAAAGGATCATCCATTACTTTCTTCGCTAGCCAGTCCGCACAATGATTACAGGTCCTAGAAATATGCTTCAACAAGACAGACCAATCCTTATTGAGAGCAGCTCGAATCTTAGTTACCAGAGGTAGCTTTCGAGTGTCATTACCAGTCATGGTAAGAAGGCCAATGGCTTGAGCAGAATCTGATTCAAGAATAATTTTCTTCCAACCAGATTTCCAAGCAAACTCCAACCCATGTAAAATAGCCCAGAGTTCAGCTTGCAAAGGGGAGCAGGAACCAATAAAGACAGAGAAACCAGAAACTCAATTCCCCTCCCAGTCTCTCAATAATCCCCCACATGCAGCTCTCTCATTAGAAACTGCAACATCAACATTTAATTTTAAATAACCTTGAGTTAGAGCAATCCAGGCAGGGGAGGATCTGATGGGATATATAGGATCAACTTTTGTTAACCATTTTCTGTTACAACACCTTAACTCTCTAATTGATTCAGCAATACAAGGAGAAGGGTCTTCAGGTCTCTTTACAAAGCCTTCATGAAGTTCTTTATTTCTCCAATACCATAAGAAATCTTGAATGCTTATCTAAAACAACCTTCATGCGTCGTCCAAAACAAGCCAATTTGATATCATGAACCCCGCGCGCGTGGGCTTAGCACCTGAGTTTCTTTTCTTTTTTTATTAAAAATTTGATGTTATTTTATGTTTTTTTTTTTCTCAATAACATCCTCTGCAGATTCTTTTTCAGATTGGTGAAAACATTGAAAAGTCTAGTCATGTATCAGATTCAAACGTTCATCGAGGTGAAATTTCCATTGCTGCACCCGAGACATTCTTGGGTGCAATGCATTGTATTGCCTCTCATCTCATTTACAATAATCTTATTCAGAAAACACATTACAAGGAAATTGGGTAAATATCAATCAATAGATTATATATACAGAGATTGTAATAAAATTGACTCGTAGTTTTTTTTCTTCTACATTGACAGATAAGTTCAGAATTTAATAAAAAAATATAACTGGCCAAATTACTAAAATAATTTTTTTTTTTTTAGTTTAGGAACAAAAATAGTTAAAAATTATATTTGATAAAACTGATTTATTTATCTATTATAGAAAATGAACCGGTAGGTCATAAATTAAATTTGAATATATATATATATATATATATATATATATAATATTGTCGGACACACTGTTTATTAAATACATAAATTATTAAATATATTATCAAATTTGAAAAATAAAACAAATGGAACTTTCTTAATTTAGTTATTAAATATGGATTTATTTTTCTGCAATCAATATAGATAAGTTATCTATATTGAGTCCAAAATAACATTGTTTTGAAAGGAAAATTAAGATCTTTTTGTAGTTATAATTTATGTCAGATTTATAATAGTTTTTCTTATTATAATTTTTAAATTTTCCAACCCAAAATAAAATTATTTTAATAATGAATATAAAGCAATATACACGTCGAGCAAATCATTTTAACTCGGACATGCGTTTTGGCCTTTTCTCTACGACACAAAACAGAAGGGAACTGTGAAAATTATGTTCGAATCACCTTTCACTCTATTAAATAATATCGAATAAAAATTAAAATTCTTTTCACGTTATCATGATTTTGTTATACTAAATATGTCTACAGTAATTTTTATTTGAAAATTTCTACTTGATTACTTTTGCCAACTCAACCAAACAAATCCTCAATATGTCTAATTAGTGAAATCCATTTTTTCTTTGTTTCGAGATTTTATTATGGGTAATTGCATGTGTAATAAGGATCATAGAAAGAGTTATAGCCATGTTTCAAAACCCCAAAGATTTTATTTTTGATAAATTAAATGCACAAGATTATTTACTGGAATCAAAATTAAAATACTTAATTTATGCGTTAGCCAGACCAGTTTGAGAACAACTGACTATCCATAAAGATATAAGCCCAAAGGAATCAGTTTCTGGGCGGGCTTGTCGGGCATAAAATGGGCCACTTTGTAGGAAACCAGCTCCCTTCTTTGCCTTCAATATTATTCTCACAGTCAATTAAGATGATTGAATCGCAATACGTATCATTTAGCCAAATCGTATCAAATAGTAAAATACAAAGATATAATAAAAAATTAATTTTAAAATATATAATATTAATTAATATCATATAAACCCAAATTCCAAAAATAATCCAACAATCAAAATATATAAAGTGCAAATAAGTTATTCTCTTATTCATCAATCATTAAAATTAATATTATCATTACTACCACTATCAGCATCCATCAGTGAGTAATTAATTTATCATCATTGTCATTTGGCTCATCTCTCATTTATTGTTTAACAATCTAAGATCTTTTTCCTTTATGATTCTTGTTGGCTGAATTCGTTGGAGGCTTATACCCTTTGAATGATTTACAAAAATAAAATATTTCTTTCTTAGAAATTGAACAGATTTATAATATGTATTTAATTATTTTTTATTAATATAGATTTTTTAGATTGATTTTTGAGTTTAAATCACATTAAAATTTTATTTTGTTTTCCTTATTAATAATAACTTTTAGAATTTTTTAATTTAAATCACAAATCAAATATTTATTTCTTTTTATATCAAAAATTATAAATTTTAATTTTATTTTCGTATCATATAATACATGTATCGGATTGTATGATATAATATTGTATTATTCGATACAAATTTATTTCTGATATAGCTAACGATAACTATGCTATCAACAACGAGTCACGACCAAAATGTCCCTCCCTCAACACCATGGTTCTCTCAGATTCAAACCCAACAACTGCACTAGTAGCAGCAGTCATGGCAACGATGATGTGACCAACGTGTCGAACTCAAGCTATATTTGATCAAGGACTCATTCCTTCTTATAAAGTTTATAACAATGAAGAGTCTTCCCTGGGTTTATATATAAGTATACATCAATTATCTGTCTACTACACTTTTCTGCTTTCCAACATTATTATTATTTTTTATTATTGTTTTAAATAATTAAAAAATAATATTAAATACATCTTATTAATACTTTAAAGATTTAAAGATAAACATTATGATAAAATAGTGGCATTTTATTATAAATTTTGCATAAATTAATCTCAACCATCCATAAACAAATTAATTGTAATTACTAATTAGAGATAAAAGAAAAAACACATAAAGATAGAAAGTTGATCAGAACATATCTTTACAATTAGGCCGATCATGTGATCTTTCTCTACACAACCTGGAACTGTCTTGGGTCAGAACATCTTGCAGTTGGGCCGCTTTATCCCATGGGTCTTCAATGGAACGCGATGGGTGTATCTAAAAAACACTCCGACGCTAAGTCAGATATGGTTCAAGCAGGTCTAATTATGTAGAAGAAGATGATGTACCTTAGTGTTGATACATGTATTTATAGTGGAGAGATGATCAGCTTGGGAGATGTTACTTAGAGATCAAGTTTGCTTTGTCTAGGCAAAGTAATAGAGCTATCATGTTTAATGTTGAGGAGCTTGATGGCTGTCATAAGCTTGCTGCTATAGAGATGTCTTTGTTGTCATAAATATTGTGCAGCTTGGAGAGATGGGCTTTGTCGCCTTCATGGATTATGATCTTTATTAGTAGTAAAAGCTTTTAGTTTGGACCTTATGTTTATATAATATTTATCCAGATCAAAAGTGAAGAAAGAATAATATTTATTTATAAATAGCTGAGATTAATCTGATTAATAGAATAAGGATAGACTAATGTTAATCAAACGAGTTATTATTATTTATTTATTTGTTATATAAATCTTAATTATTTGTTTGAGGTTTTGGGTTTTAGAGTCTCATATTAGTTATATAATAATTAAGTGAGATCTATAAGATATTGGGACACTCTAATCCTTTAAACTAATTTTTGGAGTAGTAATTTATTGGTAACAATTGATATTTTTATTCAAAATTAAGCCCACAAAAAGAATTATTTATAGGCTGAATTAAAAAGTGATATCTTTACCAGAAATATTAAACCCTAAAAAGAAAAACAGGTAATGTTACTATATTTTCTTTTTTGGAAAAAAGTGAGTAAGAAAAATAAGAGAACAAAAGGAAAGGAGCACTTGCTTGCCAGCTTATAGCAGATTTTGGTTCTCATCGTCCTTCTTTTTTCTTTTTCTTTTTCTTTTTTATGTAGAAAGAGAAGGAAAGGCTTTCTCCAACTCCGACCCCATTATCTTCATTCAACTCAGCGGATCCTCATATTTTTATCAAAATAGGTGCTCCTCTTTCCTTTTTATCTGATTATATTGTTCAATTTCCTTTTTCTCAGATTCCAAAATTGCCTTCGCTTGTTCCTCACATTTGTTATTCTTTAAGCAATTTTATCTTTTAGCTGGTTTTGGTGGTCGGTGGATATTCGATTTCAACTATGTCCGTTTGATTATGGGTTGGGGTTGAATTTCAATTTTTCTCCCATCGTCTCTGAGATCAGTTGCTAGGAGAGAGAGGAAAAAAACAATTTTTTTGGAATATCATTTGATTCTCTTCCTGCCCATGAGATTATTTACAGTTTTTTTTTTTTTTTTTCAAGTTCATTTGTTGATTTAACAATTCGATGTGCTGCTTTGATTGTAGTTGTTGCTTGTATTGCTTCCCAAAAATACTGAACTTGCTATAGCTTTAAATGTAGGCGTACAAGAATTTGCACCTCGATGCATTAATGTTAGTTGGGCTTTTCTCTATTTATTTATTTTTTTTGCAGCAAAGCTTCAGATATACGGGGTTAACTTTATTTTGTTTGCCATTGAGTTACAGTTTAGGAGCGCGAGTCTGAAGCAATGGTAAAGTTGTTCCTTTATGATTGAATGTCATGGGTTTAAATTTAGGAAACCGTCTCTTTGCAAATATGCAGTGGTAAGGTTGCATACAAGGATTATCCTTACCCCATATTGGCGAGTGATTTATTGAGTTATTGTTTCAAAAATAAGTACTAGCTTCACCTAAGCATGGATTGAGGATTCAATTCTTTACATGTGCCGTAAGTTGTAGACATTTTCAACTGCTAACCAGACAATGTTTGATGTAGAAGTCCAGTTGCAGGAGATTTGATGTCTGGAGAACGTGCACTTTGCTTTGTATTTGTGTAATATCATTTCAGTAGTATAGGTGAATGCTATAAACTTTCTGAAGCTTCAGAGAAGCAGAAGATATAGATGATTATATGTGTTTGAAATGGAGAAATTGGGCGATATATATGTGATTAAAGCATAGATGAATTTACTTTTAAGGCTTGATCTGGTTTTAGTTTATTTCAATATATGCGTCCAACTTACTGGCTGCGTCCTTTTAGTTCTAGAATTACAACTTATTGTGCTGCATCCAACTTAAGCTACCGATATGATAGAGCTTTGCCATACATTATTAGTTGTAATTGCCTTGTTAATGGTTTTAATGTGATGAAATATCACGCATTTGAGCTTATCTTTATCCTGATACATGTGCTTTGTATTACTAATCTTTTAGCCATAACTTCTATATTATGTTCTAACATTTTTGTGCAACATTGGACAGGGCATGGCAGCAGATGAAGATGTTTACATGTCAGCTTTGAAGTCTCAGCTGAGTCAATCACATGAAACATGGAAGCAGGAGATTGAAAGAAGCAAATCCCAAATGGATGTATTGCAAGCAAAGCTTATGGACGTAAAGGCTTGCATACAGGGTTCAGAGAAAGATGGAAAAAAGGAGTTGGAGGTTCTTTGGCGAAGAGCCAAGACTGCTGCTACATTGTTGACCTACTTAAAATCAAAAGCTAGACTCATGGCTGTTCCTCATCTAGCTAATACATCTTGTGGCATCAAACAATTAGAGGGGGTAGGCCTTGTTGACAAAAATGGGATACCGTTATCAGGTTGGTCCAGGAGTATTGATCTTTCTTCATTTGATGACACAGATGAAGAATCTTGGATAGGAATGAGTCATCAGCATGGTTCCTTAGATGAACAGGATGCAGCTTATATAGGTGAGATATTCAAGTCTGTACAGATGGTTGCAGATGTGATGGAAGCCCTTGTCAAAAGGGTTTTATTGGCAGAATCAGAAACTGCATTAGAGAAGAAAAAAGTAAGTTTAAGTCAGGAAGAAATTAAGCTGAAGTCTGCCCAGTTAGAGAATATGTCTTTGAAACTAGAGCAGATGGAGTGTTTTGCTTTGAGTACAAATAGCATTCTAAATCAGATGCGGCGGAGAGTTGAGGATTTGGTGGAAGAAACAACCACACAGAGACAGCGAGCTGCTGAAAATGAAGACGAGCTTTGTAGAGTGAAGCAGGAATTTGAGTCTCTGAAATCATATGTGAATGGTCTAATCACAGTAAGAGAAACCTTACTTTCTTCAGAGAAGCAATTTCAAACTATTGAGAGGCTGTTTGAAAGGTGAATGAGTACATTTCATTTTATTCAAATATATGTTATATGCAATATCCTATTATTACAAGTCTTGATAATTATCTGATATTTGACCCACATCAAGTTGCTTGAATTAAATGCTTGAGACACTTCCTGCTGCATTTTTGTGCTTGATATATATGTTTACTTGACGTCATGTCATCATGTGATTTTTCTTGGATCAAGTGTTCTTATTTTGTTAAATAATGTTGTCCTTTTTGTGCGTGTGGATAGGGTTTTCTGTATGCGTATAAGCAAGGTTTATCTTGGTCTCTAATTTTAGGAACAAAGTTCTTGTAACTGAAATAAATTTGGGACCCTTTAGTGACAGAAGAAGAAACTACTATTAAATTAGGTGTTGTTGGCATTTATGATAAATTTTACAAGGTCAGTTAAGAGTTAACTACATTCTTCTTTATAATTTTTTTCATTGCAATTTGGTTAACGATAATGCTTTTATTTGAACAAAATCTCATCTTTTGACATACTATAACTTGACTATTGTTTTGTTTAGGAGGCTGTCTTCGTTATTGGTTCTAATTGATATAGTTTAATCTATCCCATTTATACAAATGTCTTAAAAAATGTAGCATTTAACCTTTTTGAGAGTTGCTGGATTTGTTTTAAAAATATAACCTTATTGGAATGTTTATGAATGCATTTTTCTTGCTATTCTTCCCTGCAATAGCAAACTAAAAATGTGGATTATTAAATTTTCTGTGTAATTACAGCATATCTTGAATAGTTGTTGCTTGATTGACGTTAGAAACTGATTCATGTGTTTACAATCCCATAACTTTAAATACTAGTATTGATAAATTTGTTGGGAATTAGGATGGTAAATGGTCAGGCGGCCAACGGACTGACCTACTCTAATTTCTAAATAGAGCAAGTTTAGGCTTTTAGAAAAGTCCATTTTAAAATTTAGGCCATATGCCTATTTTAAAAAGCCTAGCCTAAGGCTAACCCTTTAATATTTTTAATAATATAATATATTTATGATATATATTGTTCACTTAAATCTGAGATCATGATTTGTAACACTAATTTTTAAAGTAATAGAATTGATTTTATTTTAAAAATAATAAATATTTATTATTTAAATATAAAAAACAATATTAAATTAAATTAGTAAAGAAAGGGCAAATTATATATATATATATATATATATATATATATATATATATATATATATGAAATTTTCATGTGATCTTTATTAAAATTATTTCATGTGTTGTTAATGAAATAATATTTTCATATGATCTTTGTGAATAAGAAATTTTATATTTTATATTTCAGTTTGGTTTGGGCCTATAAACTTCAATTTGCTACTTGGTAGGTCTTACGGGCCATGTTAGCTTGTTAGGCTTTTTAATTTTTTATAAATGAAGCACTTAATAGGCTAATAGGCCAATTTACATAGGCTTAGGATATCAAAGCCATAGCTGGCTCATTTACACCCTTATTGGGAAGTGTCTCTCCTTGTTTAATCAAATGCTCAAGTGCACAAATGGTTTTTTGAAAATATATGAAGGGATATACCCATTGTAACAAAATGTGAATTGAGGCTTCCCGTGAGCCTAACTCATTTGTTTGTAACATTTGCTTGCAAATTCCCAACAAGGGGTTCAACATCCCCTAATGAAGCATTTTCTTTTCCATTCCACTCCCCCTCAAAAAAAAAAAAAAAAGGCTGTTACTCCATTTCCGACATTCCGTGATAATACATACTTGTGCTTTTGTTGCATGTAGATGTGAATATCCACACATTTGCTTGTTAATGGAGTAAAATATTAATTTCAATCCTCGAGATTTATTTGTCTTACATCCTGTTGCTGCTCCGGAGCAGGCTAGTTGCAAAGACTACTCAATTAGAGAGTGATAAAATGCAGAAAGAGGCTGAAGTTCAGAAACTTATGGAAGAGAATGTGAAGTTGAGTGCTCTGCTTGACAAGAAAGAGGCTCAACTTCTGGCATTGAATGAGCAATGCAAGGTAATGGCCTTGAGTGCTTCAAACATGTAAATGCAAATGAACCTGACAGATTGATTGCTTTCTTCTTGACTGCTTCCATGCTGACTTCCGGAGGTATCTAAATGAAGCTTCACTGGATAAAGAACTTGATCAAGGTCCTCTCATCCGCAAGAAGCACAAACAAAACAAAGGGCTCTTCATAAACATCATTAATACCTTTATTTTATTTTTTGGTGCCAAATTCTTTTGTCTTTGTCAAAATTGAACGCAGAAAATGCTTGTACTTGGAATGTATACTTGGCGTGCTCTTTCACAGGAAAAAAATGAGATATGATGTGACTCTTTGCTGCAAATGTTGGATACCGAATCAAGAACCTAGAATCATAGATACAACCAATTGTTAATTACTGATATTATACCTTGCCACCTTCAAATTACTTGCCATAGCCAAAAAAAACGGGGTAGGGGGGTGTTCTGTCTTCTTTCTTTGTAAACACATTTCTTCATTACCCTGATGTCATGAATATAATTAGGATTTTATTAATGTTAAAGGAGATAAGTTATTTCATGTCATAGAGATAAATTTGTGGGCTCCATCCTCTGAAAAAAAAAAAAAAAAAGGTGGCACAGTTATCGAAGGGTGTGTAGGAGAAAATTTTTATCTTATGTAATAGGAGAATAATTTTTTCCATATAATTTTTTTTTTTGGTAATAAAGGTTCGACTTTACTTAAATAATCACAAGGTATGGGTTCATTTTTTCTACAACCAATGTAGATAATTTATTTACAGAGAGTTCAAGACGATATCGTTTTGAGGCGGAAATCAATGTATTTTTGTAATTATAATTTATTTCAGGGTTATAATAGTTTTTTTCATTATAATTTCTTAATTTTTCAACCCAAAACGACGTCGTTTTGGGAGCGAATGTAGATAACTTATCTAGATTCAAGCGCGCGCGCGCACACACACATATATATATAGGTAGGATCCTTTGGTACCAGTGTCAAATTTGAAATTTGACACCTCATCTGATAGTCATTAGATCAATAAAGATCAACGACTCTGATTTGTAACCATGTGACACCATTGATCTTTTTTGATCTAACGGCTCTCAGATGAGGTATCAAAGGATCCTGCTTTATATATATATATATATATATAGGGTTTTATAATTCTCATGTTACATGAGAATTATAATTTTCCTACACACCCTTCGATTTCCGTATTGATATGGACCCCACACAAGATTTTTTCTAATATATGGGTCCCACCTACTTTTTATCTCTATGACATAAGAATTCTCTTCTCATGTAACATGAGAATCATAAAGCCCATATATATATATATATATATATATATATATATATATATATATATATGACATTTTATTTTTACAGAGACAATTTTCTCAATAAAAAAGTCACTCTACCGAAAGAAGTGAGAAGTATCAAGGAATGGTGCAATAGAGATTGGCAGATCCATTTTAGTGATATGAAAAGAGAGGGCAATAGATGTGTTGATTGGTTGACAAGATTAGAGTTCCATACAAAGGAAAACGTTTTAGGGGGTGTTTGATACAGAAAATATTTTTTTTACTGAGGAAACATAATTAATGAGAAAATTGTAGGAAGGTGAGTTGGATGGAAAAATTTATAAAAAGATGTTTGATTCACCGAAATATTATCAAGAAAATTTATGTAAATTTACAAAGTCTATGTGTGGTTGAAGGTAAAATAGTGATGAAAAAATAGGTTGAATTGACCAAATTACCCCCGTTGTAAAAAACAACTGAAGTTCCTCACTTTACGCACTGCATGATCATTTTAGTCCTGAAGTTGGCACCCTTTTTCACTTCCCCACCTATCCTAAAATACCACATCTGAAGGGGTATTTTAGAATAGTTAATTTCATCCAAAAAAACAACAACTATGAAGTCATTGCTAGGGGTGTAAATATGCTAGGCTAGACTTTGACTTAAATAGGTCATGCCTGTGTAAAAAATATTGGATCTGGTCTGGCCTACTAGCTTGTGTAGATCCTAAATTACAAGTCTGCCCTCACCTACATTTAAAAAATAAAAGTCTTGGCCTAGGCCTGTTAGTCTGTTTAAGCCTATTAAACATTCAACAATTAAAAGAATAACTAAAATAATATTACTTTATTATTCAAAATTATTAAAATAATAATTTTATTTATTTTATTTAAAATAAATAATATGATATAGGTCGGCCTGTAGGTTTATAGGCCCGATATATACAAAAAAAAGCGTATAACCTATTTTCTAAATAGGTTTTTTTAAAAGCCTATGCATGCCTGTTCTGTTTTACTATTTGTAATAAGTCAAGTCTGGCCTAATATAGACTAGACCATAGGCCCCTATAGGCCGGACTAACCCATTTACACCCCTAATCGTTGTCTTGGCATCCTATTTGCATGGTTTTTTTCCCCCAAAAACTTAAACCAAATGTGGTCAAATTCAATTGCCACCCACACTTTCCCATCAAATCCTAACAAAAATCTATACCAAACACACCCTAGTTCATTTTGATACTCCCCTTGGTTTGGGTCCTCTGATCCAGGATTCATGTAAGATAAAGTTATATTTTATTGTGTTCTGATTATTTATTTTTTTAAACTATGAAAATTTATTTTATGTGTTCTTTTTTTCGTTTTGAAAATTAAAAATCGAAGTTAAAAATAAAAATAACTCAGACATATTTTCTAAATTTGATTTTAAAAATAAAAAAATAGTTACTATTTTTAAATTTTTTTTACAAAACAGATTTTATTAAATAAAATTTTGTGTTCTGAAAATTTAAAAACTGTTTTTTAAAACAGTAATCAAATAAAGGTTTTATTAGTGTTATGTTACATAACATAATACTACTTTCCTATACACACATTAAAGAGGTGGAGTCCGCATATTTTTCTTTCTTTTTCATCATTTCACTTTCCCTCTCTTCTTTAGTGTGTGGGTAGAAAAATGTACTTATATTATGTAAAATGCATCAAATAAAGCCTTAGTTTGTTCTTCTTTGATTTTTGGTTTTTGGTTAGGGTTATATTAGTATAATGTTACATGAAAAACAAATTTGGTCCGGCATAAATATAAAGGAATAAAGAGAAAGTGAGTTTAAGAAAGAGAAAAAAAAATTATGGACCCCATAAATTTTTGTTTGGGTAGGAAAATAACTTTAAATCATGTTACATGATACATAGATTACCCTTTTGGTTATACTTACTCAAAAGCTTTTGATTTTTGGTTACCAATTAATTTTACTTTTTATTAGATTCGTTATACTGACAGATTAGACTTATCCAACATTTTGCATAATTACGTAGATATCAGTGTATTATCATATTAATCATTTAAAGATTTTTTTCATTAAATTAATTTCTTAAAGTTAAATGTTGTCGCATTTATTTTTTAAAGATTTTTGTTACTGGATTCCCTCAAAAATAAAATAGTTATCAAATTTTCCCCGTTTATATTGCCAATTTAGTCTGTTTTTTTTTTTTTAAAGACAAATATGGTAACATTTTAAATTTTTGAGAGGCAAAAATTTTGAAAGACCAATATGAAAACAAATTAATCTTATCAGGGTCTTTCAACAATAATAATAATAATAATAATCTTTTGAGGGTCTGGTTTAATAAAAAAAGATATTGAAGAAACTAACATGGTAATATGCTAATGTTTGAAGGACTAAGTTTATAATTAAGTGTATGTCTTAAAAAATTAAGAAAAATAATAATTATTATTATTTTGAACAACTTTATCATAAAGATTAAAATATATTACGTAAAAATAAGTAAATCCAAATAACATAAAAGCATATGTATAAGGGTTTAACTTTTACGTAATTATCTCTCTCATAAAATTTTTGTCTGCCTGTCTTATAAAAAAATGAGTGGGTGCTCTGTAATATAGTTGATGTTCAAAAATCACCTATGTATTTCGAAGAATACAAAATGTATAGCACATAAAAATTTATGCAGCAACTGCAAACATATTTTTCTTAATAGATAATGAGAAATATTATACTTAATTACTTACTATCATTTTATGTTTATTATTCTTACTACCTGAATGGTTACGTTGGCTCAATTTGAAATGAATGATAATTAATTTTTCATTTTTTTATCTGTTGATTTCAAATTGATCCAACGATATTAATCAAATAATAATAATATAAGCATAAAATAGTAATGGGTTTATTAAACTTATATCAAAGAAGATAAGTTATTGATTAAAAAAAATAAGTTATCTAATGTTATAGAGATAAACTTGTGAGCTCCACCATCTGAAAAAAAATTGATAATTTATTGGGAGGATCTATCTATCACCCGAAAAAGTTTACAACTCTTACCACCAATTTAATCACCGATGATTTCCGTCAATCAAACGGTTATAATTTATTGGGAATTAATAAATGTGACACAGTAAATAATATTAGTTTTTAATAAATTATGATCGTTACATTGACGGTGGTGAAAAATAATTAAATTGACCCCAAGAGTTGTAAAAAAAATTTGGTGGGAGATGGATCCGTTCCCCAAATAAAATAGTATCTAGTTTACTTTAAAAAGTTTATCATCTATAATTTAACATGACCGAAAAAAATTTCTTACACTCACAATATTTTATAGACCCACAGCAAAACTCTAACATAACATAATACAAACTCTTTTCGTACCACATAACTCTCATGAAACCTTACTATAAAATGAGGAGGGATATTCTTACTACCAAAATTTTATACTACCAACTTATTACCTATCTAATTATTATTGGATCAATATTTTCTCTTTTTTCAAAAACTTTTTAACATTCTCTCCAATGGTGATTAGATGGATAGTAAGTTGGTAGTAGAAAATTTTGGTAGTAAGAATATCCTCCCTCAAATGAGGAGGGATATTCTTAGTACCAAAATTTTATACTACCAACTTACTACCTATCTAATTACAATTGGATCAATATTTTCTCTTTTTTCAAAAACTTTTTAACATTCTCTCTCTTTGATTCAATGGTGATTAGATGGGTAGTAAATTGGTAGTAGAAAATTTTAGTAATAAGAATATCCTCTCTCCTATAAAATATTCCCATCTTGAAGCAGGGTGAGCAAGGCCGGACAAAAAAAAAATTGTAATACAAAAACCGAACACCCGCCGAGGAATCAAACCAAAGCAAACACAGAAAAGCCAACGCAAAGCATAATCTTCTTCTGTAACGTAGTACCCGCAATTTCTCACTAAAACCCTAAACCTCAATCCTCTAATTTCCGGGTTTCTGAATTTAGGAAACAAAAACACAACAATTGGCAAATGTCTCACTCTCACCCATTGCCCCTGAAGAGACAAGGTGAACACTTGTCCGATGATGGCGCCTCTGCCATAAAGCCTTCTCGCCTCAAAATTGCAATACCCTCTGAGGATACCGACAAGAAGGTAAACCCCCCTTTTTTTCTTGGGGGTTCTTAGCTTCGATCAGCATAATTTTTCAACCCTAATTGTGCCATCTCGTTACCTTGCTTCTTTATTGGTTCTTGGGACCCAAATTTTATTTCATAAAGATTTAATTTTTGGTTCAGAATGCGAACAGGAGGCTTAAAGATCTTGAAATTTGTGTCCCGATAGTGTATGGGACTATTGCATTCTATCTGGGTAGGAAGGCCAGTGAGTAAGTTTTGTCTCTGATTATCTCCCTTTTTCCTTTATGGGTCTCTGAATCTTTCAATCTTTCTCTAATCCTTTATGCTATCAGGTCTCAATCCCATAAGTGGACGGTCTATGTACGTGGAGCTTCCAATGAAGATCTTGGGGTGGTGATAAAGCGGGTTGTGTTTCAGTTGCATCCTAGTTTCAATAACCCCACTAGAGTTGTTGAATCGCCACCGTTTGAAATATCTGAATGCGGTTGGGGTGAATTTGAAATATCCATCAACCTCTTTTTCCACAGTGGTGTCTGTGAAAAACAGTTGGATTTGTGAGTTTTTTGTTGCTTATTCTGGCGCCTTTATGTTTTGTTGATTACTTGGAGAATGCATTTTTTTTTTTTTTTTTTAATAACTTATGTTACTGGATTTTGTTCTTATAGGTTTCACCATTTGAAATTATATCCAGAAGATGAATCTGGGCCTCAGTCAACGAAGAAACCTGTTGTTGTTGAATCTTACAATGAGATTGTCTTTCCTGAACCCTCTGAGGGATTTCTTGCACGTGTGCAAAATCATCCTGCTGTTGTTGTGCCTAGGCTTCCTGTCGGTTTGAATTTACCTAGCCCTGGTATGTTCGTATAATGTTCTTCCTATTATTTCTTCTTTTTTTTACCTTCACAATAATTCCATTAAATTTCCCCATATTTTGGTTTCTGCAGTACCAATTGATGCTATGAATGACAAGGAGAGACGTGACACCAAAGATCATCCTCTAAGCCAGTGGTTCATGAACTTCTCAGAGGCTGATGAACTCTTAAAACTTGCAGCAGCTCGCCAGCAGGTTATGGTTGCTTTGTTCTATCGAGACTGTTTTATTTAACTAGCTAGTTTTATAGTTAGGGATTTAGTAATGGCATTTATTCTGCATAAGTTTTGTGTGGATGCTTTTAGAGGTGGCAAAGTGGGCGGCCCGCCCCGCCATCAACCCGCCAAAAAATGAGCCAGCCCGCCCCGCCCCGCTTTTGAAAGTGGGCTGAAAAACTCAGCTCGCCCCGCCCCGTTTGGCGGGTTGGCCCGCCAGCCCGAGCCTATTTTACACTGACCCGCCTCGGTCCGCCTATGCCCGCCATCAACCCGCCAAAAAATGAGCCCGCCCCGCACCGCTTTTGAGATGGGTTGAAAAACTCAACCCGCTCCACCCCATTTGGCGGGTTGGCCCGCCGATCCGAGCCCGTTTTGCCGGCTCTAGATGCTTTGCGGCTTTTTTTCTTCCTTAAAGCTACATTATTTTATGCAGTTATGGGGATTACAATCTAAAAATACAATAAATTCCCTGATATGCAACTGGTCAAGGTCATATTTTCACAATTGAGATGCTTATTTTATTTTGTCTGCATTCTTCTTGTCTGTAGTCTAGGAGGCTTTTATTGGATGGTTAAGTCTAATGGTGTAGTCCATGGTTTATGCCAAATTTTATATTTGTTTTGCACTATTTTGGATGCATATGGTCAGCACTTAGTTAATTGCTCCAGCTGCACATGTGGACTTCTCTTTCTTACTGGTTGAAAGCATTTTTTAAGTCTTGTACTGGTGTCTTACTTATGAATTATTTAAGGCTTTTAAAACTTAGTGGGGATTTGTGTGCTGACTGTATTTGCAATGTCTTAGGTGCAAGCACACATTGTTAAGCTACGAAGACAATTAAGTTTGATGGAAGGGCTACCTCAGCTGTCAAAACCGCCCTCTGGTTATGAATGTACATGATTTTTATTTTAATAATTTTTGGAGCTTCCGTTTAGGGTTAAACTGGGAGGATTAGTGATGAATAACTCTGTATATATGCATGTCATCTTCCTTGTAGATTGAATTGAATATTTCTATATGTGGAAGACAAATAGATTGGAGTTTTAGAAGAATGGTCATGGTAAGTGAAATTTATGCTTAAAATCTTTTTTTGGATACAAATGCTTAAAATCTTAAATGGGGATAGATACGTGTATTAGCTGTACTTTTGAGGAGTTTAATATGTTATCTCTAGTTTAGATTTCTTTCACTTTAATCATCTATAGGCCGAACTTAGATGATTGTTAAAAAGTGTGTAGTTAATAATCTTTCTAGCTTAATTTGACTCAATATTGATGTCTGATTCCATCTAAATTTTTTCATGAGGTTGTATACACACATATATACTTTATTTACTCCAGTATATTAAATTAGAGTCCACAATAGTGGTTAAATTAGTGTATTCTTCATTAAAGAATGATACATGTTATTCTTAATATTTTTATTTTTATTTCCAGTTTTTAAAATTAATTATGCATATTTTTTTTATAGTTTTAAATATTTTATAATCTAAATTTTTAAAATTTTACTTAAATTAATTATGTATATCTCTTATAATTTTAAGGTTTTCCTTGAGTTTTTTTTTTAATTTAATTTTTTTATATATATTTTACTTAAATTTAAAAAAATCTCTTGAAATATACTAGATAGTTGTAAAAAAATATAAGGTTTTAGAAGGAGCATTACTCGATACCATTACCAACGTGTAGCTTCTTGTAGGATCGAATGGAACAGTTGTGGACTCGTCTTGCAACACGTAGTTACGTACTACTTTAATTTTGGAGATAACATTCTTATAAGCCCGATTCCCAAGCAAGTTTCAATCCAGACATTTGGTAGAGGAGAAATTTTTTTTTGTATCGGGGAATCACGATTTTCAGAAATATGATGGAAACATTCAGTTTACGATAATATACAGAAATAAAAAATTTAGAAATATTCAATTTCCCGAAAATCCTAAAAATACTTTGTACCAAAGTACCCAAGGTAACCCCACGATACACAGGACTTTTTAATCGCAGTTACCTTGGCTCGTGCTGAATAACCCAGAAGAATAAAAATGCTTAATGTGGAGTAGTTTGTTTTTAGCCAAAGTATAATGAACTAAAATAAACAAAAAAAAATATATTCGAGTGCTATGAGTCCAAACACAAAATATGCAAGTGTATAATATATTCCAAAAATTCCTTTGCTTCTAAGCAAACTTCAACACAACCCCAGCTCAGTAAGCAAATATAAGACACAAATTTAGAATATGAAAGGGGGCAGCTTTTTCCTCCCCGTTTCACTATCAAAACGAGAGAGAGGCTAGAAAAACAAAAAACAATGACGGGTTATTATTAATCCGAAAATGAAGGCACTCGAAGACAAATTTTTGTGAATAAGGAAATGTTCATAGAAATTGAAGCATGTTATACTCCTCAGGCTTTGGGAGAGTCAACTTCGTGGCTTCCCTTCTTTTTAGAGAAAAGCCAACCTATCAAAGGTACTAATGGCTTCCGTTTGGCCTTCTTAATTGAAGGAGGTTTCCCAAGCAATTCATCCTTATTGGGAATAACTTGAGCTAGTGCATGAGGGCTTGCGAATTTCACGTATCTTCTTTTTTGGAACTCAGTTACCTCCTCATCCATTTGTGTTCTGATCCCCACATTGGTTGCATTTGCAATGAACTTAAGGTCTTCAATCTCTGGATCATCCCTTCGTTGCAGCAACATCAATTCTCTAGCCTTTGTGTCTTCTAGTTCTTTCTTTGTCTGTTCAAGTTCCATTTTGAGGGACTTGAACTTGATGCATTGAGCCATGAAGTTAGCCTCTTCTCTAGCTCTCTGAAGGCTTTGCTTTGTTTCTTCTAGCTCAGTTGACAATGGTCCCACTCTGGATTGTGCACTCCCAGTTTCACTAGCTTCAACTCGCATCTTAATCATTTCAAATGCAAAATCAGAAGAAAGTTAATTCACAATATGGTTGAACCTCATTGATGAGTTAATATGCATTATAATTTTAAAACTAGGCACGTAATTATAACATGTGTGAATTATTTGAGCGATGAGTTTAGGTCTGTGTTTCTTGATAACATGAGGTATTTCACTATAATGGTATTCTTAGGCAAAAACTTTATATGTGAGTCGTCATGTATATATCAAAGATGATTGAGGGAGGGGAATTGTGTTCTGGACTCGGTGATTCTATATTTTGACAGATTAATGACTTAGAAATGTAATAGATGCAAGATATTCATATGGATATATAAATATATGGGTTTAGTGAGTGTACACTGACTGAATGTAAAAATTGATCCAGTATAAATATAGATATAGATCCAATACCCATTGATCCAATATAAATATAGATGCACTATGTTCTCCCGCGATAACACAGTTATAATAAAATTATAAATGTGTTCTTCCGGGAGAACACCTGAAGAACACCATTGTAATATTTTTGCATTATGTTCTCGCTGGAGAACATAGTTAAAGTTCACTCACTGGATAGTCCATCCAGTGACTGAATTTTTATTTATATATATATATTGACACCGATATCAAATTTTGAAATTTAACACCAAATTTCAACCGTTGATTTCTGTCAATCAACGGTTATCATTTATTGGGAATTGATAGTAATTAATAAGTTTAATTCCTAATAAATGATAATCGTTGATCGGCGAAAATCAACGATTGGAATTTAGTGTCAAAATTTGACACTAGTCTCAAAGGATCTTATCTCATATATATATATATATATATATATATATATATATATATATATATATTCTCTTCTCATCAATGACCTCAATGTAATGCAGGAGGTGAGCTGTATACAAGGTAAGAGATTAGTTCATAGGTAAGAGCTCGGAGTCTGGTCCAGAACAACATGCATTGGTAAATAACAAAAAAGAGAAATGGGAGAACCTCTTTGAGCTTGTTGGCATAAATTTCCCCAACCAATACTCTTTCTCCGAACAACATAACTGCTTCTTTGACAGACTTGAATGGGGCATCAGTGTCAATCTCTGCGCGTCCCTTGATCACCATTCTACCATCTTCCCTGTCCATGTATATGTTTGTCCTTTAGCAAACTAGAAAACTATGCTAGAATGACAAAGTAGCTAAAAACGATTGTAAGACTTGTACGAGTGAATGTCTGATTCTGAAGGCAAAGGAACCACAAAAAGCTCCATTTAATACAAGTAACAGACAAAAAGGACTCGTCCAAAGGTCATTAGTAATGGGTATTGGTGGTGTAATAATTGGCTAACTAGAAAAGAAACTTGGTAGAATCACAAAAAACTTTCTTTTCTTCGCGTCCACTTCACTGGTATTTCGTTAATTGAAGTTGACAAGGGTGGTTGGACCCGTCTTGATAATTTAGTTAGTTCAATCTATTTGAAATTGAAATTTTGAAAGCACCCTTGAGTAGGACTTGTCTCCTTTCAACTAGAGACACTAAATAGTAAATCATTTATGAGTTCCGTTTCAGGCATTAGTGGAGCCCATGTAAATTTTCATAAGAACATAAAAATTGGGCATTTTCATGTATTTTAGGAGAAAAATAAAATTTCTATCTGGTGCCTTGTCCAAATTGATGATGAAATGATGCTAGCCAACGCCCTCTAGTTAGAACTACTTGCAAGTTTCAAGGATAAAGATATTTTTTATCATATTTGTTGATATATACCTTAAAACGGATTAATAAAAATAAAATGTTTAAATTGTATTTTATTTTCTACAGTTTTCACTAATTTGTGTTTTGGTCTCTATTTGTTTTTGTTTTTTTTTTGACACTTGTATTTTATTTATTTAGTTTTTCGTCTCTATCTTTAAGTGTCGATTACTATATATTTTTGGGTAAACACTATTTTTTTATACTACAAATACAACTTAAGTTTTAGTCTCTATGATTTTTTATTTATCAAACTAAACGATCATTTTTTAATAAAATATTAATGCATATAATCTAATTTATCAATGTATTAGCTCCTGATGGACTAAAATTTTATAATTAAAAAACTAATAAGAACCAAAAAATAAATGGATAAAATTAAAAATATTGAGAATATACAACTGTTCCTTCAAAAAAAATTAATTCTTTTTTTGTCTTTGATGTGTATCATAATTTTTTTTCTTCGAGTTGATAAGTCTACATTAAAAAACAAAAAATAAATAACATTAGTGGCGAATATTTCGTGAGTGTCATGATAACATGCTAATAAGGCAAAAAAAATTATATATGATTATTTTAATAAATAATAACATACACATAGTCATTTTGAACCAATCTTTGGATATGGGCGTCAGATTCCCATCCGGAGTGGCACTACAGACATTGATTTGTGTTTTTTTAATGCTTGATTAAGTATTTTTTTTACGAATATCATAATCAATATTTTTGTGAAATTTGAAAATCAAGTTTAATACTTTAGCCCGCTTCAAAGCACATCATATTTTGTGATATCAGTACACATTAGAAACACAATATAGGGACGAGATATGATATATATGTTTTAAATTTCGATAAGTGGGTACATATGGCAGTAAATATTGATTGTATGCTAACATCCAAGGGTAGCTCAGCTGGTAAATGAGCTCCCAAGGGTTTGCTTGGGTCGCCCTTCGGACTGTATTCCGATGACAAGGTGACTGGACACTACAAAAAATGCGGTCATTCGCTACATGTGTTTTGCCACATATAATGAGATCATCATAAATTACCAAAACATCCCTAACTTTCCTACACTGTTTTTTTAACGTCCCAATTTATCTCATAAAAAATGCTTTCCTCGAGTAAAACCAAAAAAATAGAAACAAATAACTCGCTTCTTTCATTTTTTTCGCTCTTCCATGTCTTCAGATATCCATTCACAACAATCACAACTTCAGAGATTTTGTCGTCTTTTTTACTTTTCTCCTTTCATAGCAATCGTTCACAGCAATCACAGGTTAACACTTTTCTCCTTCATCCATAGAGCTTCTTCTATGAAGAATTGATAAACCCTAGAAAAACTAGTTACTTTATGGTTCAATTTGAAATCAAATCAAATCAGGTATATTTGTGATTATTTTTAGTTTCACATTTTCTATCAATACCAGGCATCTTCCTCATGCTCTGCGTGTCTTTAAATTTTTCGTTATTCAAACATTTCACTAATGATTGGTTCAATATTGTTTTTTCACTTTGGTGTTGTTTTTGTTCAGATGGAGAAACCTGATATCAAACAGGAGGTGAAATTTTCTTTCATTGAATACATGTACTCATTAGTTTACTTCAAGATGTTATGGAATTCTTTTAAAATAACATGAATTTTGTGTTTTACTGGTTTTTCTCAATTCTCAAATCTTACCAACTTGTATATGTTATATATTACTGGTTTTCATTGCTTTGTATCGGTTTGGGAGTTTTAATAACTGACTTTCATTTCTGTTTGCTAGTTTCTGATGTCGGAGTTGCAGAGGTAAGAATATCGCCTCTTAAGTTGAATCAATTATTATTACTTATGCTCACTAGCTTCTTACTTTTAGTAGTCTGTTGTATATCGAGTCAGTCGAATTTTTATCTTTCGAAATTAACCTGGAATTGATTTGAATACTAAAGTCCGGGAAAATTTTGCACTCACTGAGGTCAACATATTAGCTGTGGAAGTTAGATCCCGCTCATTTGCTGTCTTGTTTGTTAGCGCTAGTATGTATATGCTTATGTAATCACTTATGATGAAAATATAATTTTTGCTAAGTTCTTTATTATAACTATAAATTATGACAACAGTAGGCCATTGAAGTATTCGGTTGGACCATTGCACGGTACAATTTGCTGTGTTGATATGTTATCTAGTTTGAATTAATTAAGCCAACAATTACAGAAGAAACCAACTCAGTGATATCACCTGTAAAAGCTGAAATTACTGGCTTGAAAGCATATTTTTCCAATTATGTCTTTGCAGCAGGCCATGACTCAATAGGTAAAAAAGGCTTCAATTGGATGAGGGTTACCTTTCCCTTATAGCATTACTTATTCCTAACTTAGGCCTTTCTTTGAGGTACCAAATATTCAGGCTACACGACATGCTAGGCAGGTTTATGTAGGGCTCCCTCCTACAGGCAATGAGAAGGTAATATAGAATAGCTCAGGATGATCTTTCCTATTATTTCATGAATGAGAATAGCCAAGGTGGTTTGGTTATATGCTAAATTGCCAATGTGCAAAATTGTTTCCTATTTTTCTGATAAAGCTTTTTAGAGTCTGTTACTAGATGCTCTTCACGTGCTTGTAATTTTTGTGAGTTGAGAAAGCAATTTAATTATGTCCCACTATGTGTAGCTTCTGCTGACATCAAATCAAGTGGAGAACAAACTGGATAATATTTTTAGCTGATTTTATTTGTGATAATTATAGCATTTTTAATCTTTGCTTCTGATTGTTATATATACTGCAGTCAATTGCAACTTTCTTCAGTCAAGTTATGTCCAAGATTGGACGAAACACTGCTGGTCCAGGTACATTATGGCTTCCCACTGCCATAGCTTCCTCTGTTTTGCAGTGCCTCACAAAATTGGGATTAAGAAAGGACCTTGGACTCCAGAGGAAGACATCACCTTGGTCTTTTACATTCAAGAACACGGGCCAGGGAATTGGAGATCAGTTCCCATCAATACTGGTAATTTATATATACATAATTAATTAACCTAATTACATGTATACTTCTTTGTTCATTCGGTTTTCATTTCTTTGCTCATAGCTTTTTTAAGCTTCATATTTATATGTATTGTTGGGAGGGGATGTAATAACTTATTTCGTAGACATTAATTTTTTTTTTCTAGTTTTGGTGAGATGCAGTAAAAGTTGTAGACTTAGTTGGACTAATTACACAAATCTTTATTGTGTCAAGCAGAGGCTATATTATATAAGGTTGCATATTGGAGATAAATTCAATAGGAGCTAGTTTTGGTATCCAACTATGTAATATGACCTTATGACTTTATTGAATAATGCAAACCTGGGCACATTTTATTGGTTAGCACAACGTGATTTATAATAACATAAATCAAAAGTACTCTCGAGAATGAGTAGCACCTAGAGGTGTATGCCTCTTACAGTAACCACATCGTCCCTCTCTAATTTATTTACTTTACTTTTTATGTCTTGGTAATAATTCCTTAATGCATTGTGCTCTTTTACAAATTTGCCACTTAATATTCATTTTTTTTTGTTTTGATACATGCAGGTATTAGAGCAATCTTTGTTGGATTCAGGAAAATCTATTGCCTTTTCTGATGGTCTTGTTATTAATGGCTAGGCTCATACTACTTTAAATGGTGACTAGGGTTGGTCATATTAAAAGAATATAGCTCAACTATTTGTAAATTTTAAGTGATTTATTTTTAGTTAAAATAATCTTTGGTGTTTGTAAATTCTAAGTCTTATCAATGTTAGATTACTTCATGAGATAAAACAAATCATTGTTGAAGTTATCTTTAATGATATTTATATACATTTTCCCCCTGAATTTTATTCCTTTTATTGGTTTTTAATTATGTGAAATCAGCCACACTGTGGCTGTAATTTTTTTTAAATAATCATTAAAATAGCCACATTTAAACCGTGGTAAATATGATCAATAAACGTAGCTAAATAAACGCTACCACAATCAAATAAAATGTGGCCAAGTAAAACAATAAATGTGGTTAAAATATTGCAACGCCACAGTTAGCCACATTCACAAAAGGTGTGGTTGCTTTTATTAGCCACATTTTTAAAGCAATGTAGCCACATTTTTAAATGTGGCTAAACACCGGTTTTTTTGTAGTGGGAGGAGGTTGAATGGGGATACCTCCAGGTTCATACCAAAAAAAAATACTGATTGTATGCTTATTTTTTTGGTGTAGGTGGTTTGGCAACCATACGATCTCTACCATTTCTTGGATTAGCATATACCACTTAGGCCTAGAAAGCTAAGAGGTGTCCATGACATTACTCTTTGTGGCAAAAAAGATGATAATTGGCCTCGTAAGCTCAGGCCATTTATACATAGATGGCAAATCAAAGAGCAACACATAGATGTGCCCCCCCAACTGTCGGGATTGATGTCACCCAACCTGAGTACATGGTTTGGTACAGGTTGAATGGCAAGCGCTACGTGACGAAGAGGGCTGCGAAGCTTGGATGCGGTGTAAGATACTTATGTTTATAAGTTTAAAACTTATTAATATATGTTTTTTTTCGTATAACGTTTATGTTGTCAATTACAGATTGATGGCCTCGAGATGTTGTATTAGGCGACCACTCCTAAGCAGTTCCCTAGTTTCTCTTTGAAGTGGGTCCATGATGAGATTGGTCACTTGTTAGCGGTATTTAGAAAGAGTGGACGGGTGGAAGAGCCAGGACCACATACACCCCCATCTCAGCTTCTGGATGAGCGCCAATTATCTCTTGACATTCCATGTCATACACAGGAGGGTCGCGGGTTAGGACGTCATTGACAACTGTTGCCACTAGTTCTATAGCCTATTCAGTTACCCAGGCCACACACAACTAGTTTTTTCAGGCCTTCGGTGATGGTCATACATACAGCACTCAGATCGTGTATTATAGAGAGACTCAGAAAGAGGATGTTAATATATCCCAATAAAGATGATGAGGAAAAGAAGAATAAAGATGATGTGGAAGAAAAGAATAACTGCTTTTAGTTTTCTGTTAGAAGAGTTTGTTAGAGTTAGTTAGTTTTACTGATTCTTCCGTAACTAATTTCCTTCTCTTCCCTTCATTATAAATGCTGTAAAGAGTGTCAATTGCTCATACTTTTCATCAATGAAATTTTCCAAGTATTCCAAGATTTTCAAGATGGTATCAGAGCATTAACCTCTGGTCATCTATCACCTTCCGCTACATGCTTTTTCCGCTACCTGCATTTTTCTTTGGTCTCTGTTTCTTAATAATGGCAGAACCAATTCAACCTAACCATCAACCTAACCAGAATCAAAATCAACAAGTTTCTGATCCATATTACCTTCATCCAAATGAATCACCTTCGTTAGTTCTCATTTCTCCATTGATGAACGGGAAAAACTATCATGCTTGGTCTCGTGCTATGAAAGTAGCCTTGATTTCTAAAAAAAAAATGGTGTTTTTTAATGGCAGCATCACAACACCTTCATAAAACGATCCACAATTTGCTGCGTGGGAAAGATGCAATACGATGGTGCTCTCTTGGCTTCATCGTGCCATTGAAGAATCGATCGTTCAATCAATCATATGGATCGAACTAGCCTATGAGGTATGGAATGATCTAAAAGAACGATTCTCACAAACTGATAATTTTCGCATTTCAGATCTTCAAGAAGATCTGTACCAAACGATCAAGGTGATAGATCTGTTTCTGATTATTTTACAAATTTAAAAGCACTTTGGGATGAACTTAACAATCTGAGACCGGTTCCACCTTGCACGTGTGGAAGTTTGATTCGTATGCGTGAAAACAGAGACGCAAATCATGTTATCAGGTTCCTAAGAGGTCTAAATGAGCAATTCGCTCAAGTTCTTTCCCAAATTATGCTAATGTCTCCTCTTCCAAGTATCAATAAAGCTTTTTCTCTAGTTGTTCAACAAGAGAGACAATTGCAAGTTGATGTGCACACTGGAACTGTACCTGAAGCAAAGGTTTTTGTGAGTTCATCAGAGAATTCACGTGGCCGTGGATCTTTTTACGGAGGAAGAGGGAGATTTAATGGAGGTAGAGCACAACAAAACGCAGGAAACAAGTATTGCACAAATTGTAAAAAGTCAAATCATACTATTGATACATGCTATTTTAAGCATGTTTTCCCCAAGGTTATAAAACCAAAAATTACCAGTTTCAAGGTGCTAGCAATGCAGTACAAACTGAAGGAAACAATGCAGTATTGATCATAAAAATATGACAAAATCTCACATGTTTGTTCCCAGAGAGAAATATGAGGAGTTCATGACTTACATGCAACAATCAAAATCTGCACATGCTACCAACATGGCTCAGACTGAATTCGCTGATGAGAAATTTCCTATTACTGGTAAGAACTCAACCAAATGGCTTCTTGACACAGGAGCTACAGATCATATTTGTTATGATCGATCTGTTTTTTCATCTTTGCACAAGATTATGCCAATTTCTGTTTTCTTGCCAAATGGATCTTCAATTACTGCAACATGTTCTGGTACTGTAAATATTTCTCCTTCACTAAGTTTAAGGAATGTGCTCTATATACCAGAATTCAAGGTTAATCTTTTGTTTGTTACAAAATTGCTTGATGATAATGACTATTTTCTGCTTTTTCATGCTTCCCATTGTGTGATTAAGCAGAATGTCACTTTGAAGATGATTGGTACAGCTAAGCGAATGGGAGGACTCTTTGTTTTGGATACTGTTCCTTCCAAACCAGTCTCAAGTTTTCGGAACTGTAATGGCTCTTTTCAATGTAATAAAGATAACTCTTCCTTATGGCATCTTCGATTAGGCCATATTTCAAACACTGTTTTGAAGCATATTGCTTCTCAATTTCCTTTTGTACCCAATATAGCTGTCAAACCGTGTGATATATGCCACTTTGCTAGGCAAAAAAAGCTTCCTTTTCCCATTAGCACATCTCATGTAAATAAAATGTTTGACAGATTGCATGTGGACATTTGGGGACCATTTTCAGTTCCTTCATTTCAAGGATATAGATATTTTCTGACCTTGGTTGATGAGTTTTCTCGTTTTACTTGGGTTAGATTCATGGTATACAAAAGTGAATCTCGAAAGCTTCTACAAAGTTTTATTATATGCTTGCAAAATCAGTTCCAGGTGTCTTTGAAGAGGATTCGAACAGACGATGGCAAAGAATTTTTAATGTCTGATTTCTATTCCCAAAGAGGCATAATTCATGAAACTAGTTGTGTTGAAACTCCACAACAAAACGGGTTGGTGGAAAAGAAGCATCAGGATTTTCCAGATTATATGTTCACTACTGCGGTTGCACTGCATCCACCGATGTTTTCGCAGAGTTAGCCATTGCATCAGGCCAGTCCAGTTCACACGTCATCCGAAGAGAGGACTTCCACTCAGCAAGAGAGCAGTAGTCACAAGTATCAGTCGTGGTCTCATGACGATGTTGATGTGTGGTCGCATGCGGATTTAGACATAGATTCATTAGAGGATTGGCCTTTATGTCAGCCGACAACATATCCCGTATAGCCAGGTACAACAAAATTTGATTTCTTGCATGTTCTGACACTTGGTTTTCAGTACGCAACACCAGGTCTAGTTGCAGTACCAGCTCCAGCTCCAGATACAAGACCAGATCCAGCACTAGCCGCAGATCTAATGCCAGCTCCCGCTCCAGCTTTGGACCTTCCTACAGAGTCTTCACGTGGGCGCGACAAACGCAAGTTGCTAGATCGTCAGGCGCATCAAAATTCGTGGCTGCGTTGGTCGTAGATTTTATTTGTATTTATTATTGTGCGCATTATTGTTATATTATGGGCTGTATTATATTTATAGACATTTTTAGAGTTTAATTTTTCATTATTTTGGTTAATTTTTTCATTATTTTGTTTATGATTTTCGTAATGGACTGTGCACGTTTTGGACTAATTTTTGATTACAGATAAACCAACAAGGTAATACATTAATAATTTAATGACGTTTGACAAGGAGGGGCTCTTGACAGGCTTCCAGCGACGGGGTGCATGAATGAATCAAATCCAACACCTGAAAGAGAGGGATTATAGAGACTGTGCTGGTATAGGACAGTACAGTTGGGAATAACTTATAAGAATTAATTAGTACTACCTATACTAACAAGATGCATCTACTTTTCGGTAGCCTGGAACGGAAGAACTCCATAGTTAAGCGTGCTTAATTTGGAGCAATTCTGGGATGAGTAACCTCCTAGGAAGTTTTTCTGGGAAGTGTGCGAGTGAGGACAAAGCACGCTGAAAAATCTCGTGCTAGTATGTGGCGATAGTCGTTGATTCTTGAAGCAAACAGGCATTACATTTTAGATCATAATCGTTGATTTTCGTAAATCAATTGTTATATTTTATTGGTTAAATTTATTAATTAATTAATAATAAATTTAATCCAATAAGTTATAACCGGTAATTGACAAAAATCATTGGTTAGCATTTAATATGATACAACATTATATCATTTAAGAGGATAAATATTTTTTTATTAACTAATATAGAAGAAAAAAAATCTAAAATGAGTATTGGTGAAAGCCCAATCCAAGATATGGACTAGTAAAAAGCCCACTAGAAAATCATGAAAACAATGATATTTGTATAGTCTCGTTCCTCGTCCCACCCCATTTACCACTGGATTAAGTCAAATTTAAAAAAAATTTGTTGTTCGTTTTGGAGCTTATCAATTTATTTTTGTAAATAAATGCAGTTTAAACTTTGGGTAAAACTATTGCCATGTTGCATCCGATAAATGGGTTTTGGGGAAGAATTTTCTCTCACCTCATTTTGTCTTTTCTCTCCAAAAAAAAAATTCTCTACAAAAAAGTGATTCTATTTCATATCACATGACAATTGTATTACCCTTAAACTTTAATTATAAAGTACAAAATTAAGTGATTCTAAAGTTGTTGTACGTGCAGTAATGACAAATATATGGATATGATTATTCACATTTAATACTTTTACCTTTTATATGGTTATGATTCCCCGCATTAAATGTTTTAATCCATATATATGGAAAATTTGTCACTGCTGCACGTAAAGAGACTGCAGAAAAATCGAACCCATATATGTAAAATCATATCTAAAGTTGTTGTACGTGTGCAGCAATGACATATGTATGATTATGATTCTCCACAATTAATACTTTCACATTTTGTATGATTATTATTTCCCACATTAAATGTTTTAATCTATATATATGAAAAATTTGTCACTGCTGCATGTAAAGCGGCTGTAGAAAAATCGAACCCGTATATATAAAATCATATCTAAAGTTGTTGTACGTGCAGCAATGATAGATGTATGGTTATGATTCCCCACATTTAATGTTTTTACCTTTTGTATGGTTATGATTCCCAACATTAAATACTTTAATCTATATATATGGAAAATTTGTCACTGTTGCACGTAAAGCGGCTGCAGAAAAATCGAACCCTTATATGTAAAATCATATCTAAAGTTGTTGCACGTGCAACAAATGACAGATGTATGATTATGATTCCCACATTTAATGCTTTCACCTTTTCTATGATTATGATTCCCCGCATTAAATGCTTTAATATATATATATACGGAAAAATTGTCACTGCTGCACGTAAAGCGGTTGCAGAAAAATCGAACCCATATATGTAAAATCACATCTAAAGTTGTTGTACGTGCAACAATAACAAATGTATAGTTATGATTTGACACATTTAATTCTTTCAACTTTTGTATAGTAATGATTCCCCACATTAAATGATTTAATCTATATATATATATATGAAAATTTTGTCACTGTTGCACGTAAAGCGGCTGCAGAAAAATCAAACCCATGTATGTAAAATCATATCTAAAGTTGTTGTACATGCAACAATGAAAGATGTATGGTTATGATTTCCCACATTTAATGCTTTCATATTTTGTATGGTTATGATTTCCCACATTAAATGTTTTAATCTATATATATCAAAAATTTGTCACTGCTGCACGTAAAGCGATTGCAGAAAAATCAAACCCATATATGTAAAATCATATCTAAAGTTGTTGTACGTGCAACAATGATAGATATATAGTTATGTTTCCCTATATTCAATGTTTTCACCTTTTGTATGGTTATGATTCCCCACGTTAAATGTTTTAATCTATATATAAGAAAAAATTGTCATTGCTACACGTAAAGCGGCAACAGAAAAGTCGAACCCATATATATAAAATCATTTTTTTTTGTGAAATGTAAAATCATATTTAAAGTTGTTGTACGTGCAACAATAAAAGATGTATGATTATGATTTCCCACATTAAATGTTTTAATCTATATATATGGAAAAAAAATAACTGCTGCACATAAAGCGACTGCAGAAAAATCGAACCCATATACGTAAAATCATATCTAAAGTTGATGTACGTGCAACAATGATAGATGTATGACTATGATTCCCTACATTTAATGCTTTGAACTTTTGTATGGTTATTATTCCCCACGTTAAATGCTTTAACTTATATATGCGAAAAATTGGTCACTGCTGCATGTAAAACGACATCAGAAAAACTGAACCCATATAACTCGGTGTCAAACTTTGAAATGTGATACCAAATCTCAACCATTGATAATCATTATAATTTCATTTAACAACAGTTGATAATTTTTATCAATCAAACTTATTAATTAATTATTAATTCTTAATAAGTGATAACCATTGAATGACGAAAATTAATAGTTATGATTTGAGGTCAATTTTTAAAATTTGACACTGGTATCAAAGTATTCTATATCTCTCTCTATATATATATATATATATATATATATATATATATATATATATGAGAAAAATATTTTTCAAACAGCTTGAAATATATTTATCTCCATCCACCCAAAAACTATGTCATTTTGTTTATTTATTACCTTATATTAATTGATTCATCTTTGAATGATTATGATTTTCTTTTACTCTTTCTTCCTTTATCACCATTGATCCATCTTCGTACGATTATTATTTAGTAGGCGGAGATAAAATTAACTCAAATAACTTGAGAAATGATATATATATATATATATATATATATATATATATATATATAATCACCACTGGATCAAAGAGAGAATGCTAAAAAAATTTTAAAAAAAAGAAAATGTTGATCCAATGGTGATTAGATAGGTAGTAAGTTGGTAGTAGAAAATTTTGGTAGTAAGAATATTCCTCCTCATATATATATATATATATATATAACACAAATGTCGATATGAATAGCCATCCTTATTACGAGTGTGAAACATAAAAAAAAAATAAAAAATAACATGTGATTTTGAACAAATAAATCATGTGTTAGATCCAGGTCAATCTATAGTTAAATCGGCTTATAGAAACTACCCATCTAGTGAATCACCGGATATGGATTGAAGCTTCTTTTGTGGAAAATGAGAGAGAATAAAGACTATATCAAAAAGTTATTTTAATAGCTGCCCCTCTTGTTGACCTAGCGGAGAATGCTTTTAGAGACTGTAATAAAGCTAAAAAGGTCTGGCTAATACCTTTGTTACATCCTCTTCCTCCTGGTTTTTTCACCTCAAGCTGTTCCAAAGAGTGGATTATCCTCAATTTGAATATAAAGAATACCCATGATGGAGGGACTTTTTCTTTACCGTTTGTAATTTCTTATGGTATTGGAGAAATAAAGAGCTTATGAAGGCTTTGTAAAGTGAAGACCCTTCTCCTTGTATTGCTGAATCAATTGGAGAGTTAAGGTGCTGTAACAGAAAATGGTTAACAAAAGTTGATCCTATATACCCCCCTCCTCCCCTGCATGGATATAGGTTGTTTATATATATATATATATATATATATATATATATATATATATATATATAACACAAATGTAATCGAAAGATATGAATAAGGAGCCATCCTGTAATCATTGTGCGGACTGGCTAGTGTGAAAGCAATGGATGATCCTTTTGGTTTAAAAAAATTAAAAAATAACACTCCAGCTGCAAGATGCTGAGTTTGTTTCTTCTGAGTCGATGGTTTTTAGTTTTCTTTCTGTCTTGCTTTTTCCTGTTATTAATATGTATTTACCAAAAAAAAAAAATCATGTGTTAGATAAAAACAAAAGAGTTTTAAATAATATTATCGCATTCTAAACAATATAGACTTTACTTTATTACATCGAAGTGAAATTATATTTTTTAATTTTTGTTTAACTTTTTTTTGGTTATAATTTATAAAATGTCTCATATTATTTATTTGGCTATTAAAATTATAACATGATATTTTCTATTTATTTGTCATGTACAATAATAGTAAGAAATAACATTTATAAGTAATTTGAATAATTTATAGATGAGATTAATATTTCTCATATCGTATGAGATAATTTTATGTGTGTATAGGATATGAAATTATTTCCTACAACATAAGAAATATTAATTCTTTTATAGATTCTTTTAATTTTTATTATTATTTAAGATTAAATGTTACGAAATTTTATAGTTTAAATTCATATCATGTTACACACATAAATATTACCCTAAATTATAATTGACATATATTAAGACTTAAATCTCCAAACAATAAATAAACACACATTAAAATCAAGAAAAAAAGTATTTACACGTGCTATTGAGTAGTTTGATAGAGGTGGCAATATTGGTTAAATCTGATGGGTCAACCTGCCAAAACGAGATGGGTTGGGTTATACACTTCAATCCACCACTATAAGAATTTCGGGATTCTACAGCGATTTACTGTTGGCGGTTAAGCAAAAGACGTTAATTTTCAAAATTTTATTATGTGAATTTATTCCTAAAAGGCAATTACTTTTTTTTTGGTAAGCAAAAGGCAATTACTTTATTAGATAATAATGTTACTTTAAGTTTGTGTATATTTCAAAATACCTTTCATCAAACCTAGAGCTGCACATTAAACCTAGCGCCGCACATCAAACCTAGCGTCGCACATCAAACATCTATTTCCTCTCATTTTTTTCATTTCTACCAGATCTGAAAGGTTTATGTATATTTCTCAATCACATGTTTTTCATTTGCATCATTGTGATTTGCGCTTCTATGCATTTCCTTTCGGTGATTGTAGATCCTTAATCTGAAAAGGACCATCGGCTACTCATCAGAGTGACTCACCGAAACTGAAGAAATTCACTATAGTGAATCATCGGCGAAGAGTGCAGAACGTGGAGAGGTTTGATCTAATTGCTATTACCGTTCGTTCTTTTGTTAGTTGACTGATGCCGAAATTTGTTTCTCAATATGCATTTGAATCTGCTTAGAAGATATTTATCTTGTTAGTTCAAGATGTTGGTGAAGTGCGTGTTAAATGTTAAAAAGCGAAAGGAGAGAAATCTCAATACCCAAATTAGGGACTAAATATGAATCTTCAATGTAGATTATCTAATTTTAATATTTGAGTAATCCCGTTTTGTTTGGTGTTTTTGCACCCACATGCTTTAAAGAGATGTAGTGGCTTCTGTTATGTGCATTGGAATATCCAAAGAAATGCTTATGTGAGATTTATGACTTTCTGAAGATTCCTACTGTTTATTCCAAAATATGCATATACCTTGTCTACCATTTTTGACTTACATATATATATATATATATACATACAAAAAAATGCGACTGTAAATATTATAATTATATTAAATTATTTTATTTTTACATCGATTATGCACATATAACGTCGGTTATTCCGTCAGTCGTGCGAAACCGACTCTGAAATATTTTATGGTGGCAATTTCTTAAGCCAAACTTTTTTTTGCGATTGAACCGCCGCTAAGATATAAAAAAACCGCTGCTAAAACACATTTTTGCTGTGGTGCACCAATCGACCTCAATCCGCCCCACCTAGTTTTGGGTCAAAATGTGTTGGTGGCGGGTCAGGGCGAGTTGGCTCGCAAGTCAGCTATTTTTATTTATTTATTTATCACTAAGCTTTTGTGATTTTTTATTTTGGTACTCCACTAGAGGAAATAATCAAGAAAAATTTTATTTATGACAAAGATTGTTCATATATGGAGACAAAAATAAATTTATAAAAAATATTTGACTGAATATAACTTATATTTAGGCTGAAGATAGAAAAAAAATTAAGGGAGTGTGAAACAAAAATAAGTAATATTATAAAAATAATAAAATATAATTTATTATTATTTTTTAATTATTTTTTGTTTTTAGGCTGATTAACTCGTCAACCGCCAACCCATCTCAAAGCGGTTGGGTTAATATTTCCAACCCACCATCAAATAACGGGTCAACCCGCCTCGTCCAATTTTTGGTGGGTTGTAGGCGGATGGAGACAGGTCGGCCCGTTTTGCCATCCTATAGTTTGACGTTATACTTGTCCTCATTTTAAAAACAAAACTTTGAACATTTAATCGTTTCTAATTTTTTTCTTTTATTTGATAAAATGAATAATCACAACAGTGAAAAAATAATAAAATATTGGAATTTATACATATATGGACTTATCTTATATAATGAACAATTTAATTTTAATAAACTCATATCAACATTATTTAATAGCATTGGATTTAATTTGTCAATCGTTATCATTATTAAACTTTTTCTTGGAAGTATATTATGTGTATTTGTAAATTTTGTTTATATAGGCATTATTTATATAATTCATAATCAGTGATCTAAAAAAGAAGTCTTTATTGTCTATTTAACTAAAAAATATTTCAGTCCTATTAACCTTAGGACTAAGAATACACATTTTTTGCAATACATACCTGACGAAGAAATAAGTATGTTACAACCCATACTAATTCTAGGCCCATAAGGGTTACCAAGCGGCCTAGTTACTTGGATCAGTACCAATGTTAGAGATTGAGCCCGTTTATTTATATTTGGTGATGATAGTCTATGAAGTGTAATATGTAGGCTCCACAGGGAATAGTCATCTCGAGTCAGATAAGAAAATTGTTAGAATGTATTAAAGAGAGGAATGAATGAGAAAATGGCAGGCTTTTTGATCTTTATGGCCCTTATTTAATAATTAAATACTAATTTGACCCTCATTTGAAATTAATTCGAAAATTTAACCCCTCCCAAAAACATAACACCAATCTGCCCCTGTTTGACCATTGACCACGAAGCCTACCCGGGTACGCAACTACGTACCCGGGTATTTTTTGAATTTTCTGGTCTACCCGGGTAGGTAGGTGTGTACCCGGGTATATTTCTTCGTTTCTGGAAATCCTTTGAATTATTTACCCGGGTACATAGGTGTGTACCCGGTAAGTGTCTAGAACTGGAATAGAACTGTTGAAGCTATAGGATGCACTTTAGAGAGTGCAGTGTGTGGACTGGATAATAGTTGATGGAAGAATCAACTCTTTAGATTTCTATAGAGTACTGCAACTAAAACAACCTGTGGATTTGTGAGGATCTATTTCCTTAATTCTTTTCATTAGCTGGAACTTTACTCTCTAAATTGTTCACTGCATAGAACTTTTCAAGGAGCTCAACCTCTATTACAAGTAATAATGTTAATTAGTGTATCAATAATTACAAGACTATTTAAATACTATACCTCTTGTTTATTGGCGGAACCCAATAATAGAGGCAAGTTTCTTACAATGACTCAGATGACAGAAACAAGAAAAAACAAGGCTGGAGAGTCAATATAGCAGAGAATTACACTACGAATGATATCTCATGCAGAGGACCACCACAGTTCCTCCTTCCCCCTATTACCATTAACTTGCCTCCCCAATTCTCACTTTCACCCTCCCCTATATCTACTATACCTCGGTTACACAATTCTGTTACAAAATTCTCTCTCCTCTAACCACCTTAACAGTTAACACCCCCTACCTTCCATGTTCTACTGAACCTTCTTTTTGCTCCAATGGCTCCGTTCTGCAGAACCATCTAGTAATTATTGGATTTATTGGGCTTACACGGGTACACACCTATGTACCCCCGGGTAAGTAATCCAGAAATGAAAAAATCTACCCGGGTACACACCTACCTACCCGGGTAGGCCAGAAAATTCAAAAAATACTCGAGTACGTAGTTGTGTACCTGGGTAGGCTTCGCGGTCAACGGTCAAACAGGGACAGATTGGTGTTATGTTTTTGGGAGGGGTTAAATTTTCGAATTAGTTTCAAATGAGGGTCAAATTAGTAATTAATTATTAAATAAGGGCCATAAGGGTCAAAAAGCCGAAAATGGCATGAAAAGTTTGAGAAACTTCCCTCTCTTCTGATTTCATCTCTCCCCTATTCTCTCTAATTTCAAGAAAACTCCTAACAAAGTATTTTTTGATTTTATATTTTTTTAAAGATTTTTAGTTTATTAAAAAATTAATTAATCTCATGTAACATATTAAAAACAACATTATCACTATAAAATTTTATCCCAATGAACGATGAAATATAGATTATTCTACCTATGTTTTTTCTGTCTATATTTATCTACCACTCTCAGATCAAAATCTCGACAGAAGAGAGAAATAATAAAGGTAGTTGAGATTCTAATCTAACAGTGTAGAGAGTGGTAGACAAATATAGACAGGAAACAAAAGTCGGTATAGTAATCTATCTCATGAATGATTATCCTTTATCACTAAAAACTATGATATTCAATGTAACATTCTAAACCAAATCAAATGATGGGATAAGTTATTCTCTACTTTTATTTTGTCTATCTTTACCTTCCCTCATCAACTACGTTAAATTTATAATATCATCTAACACTGATGATTTGCGGGATAAAATAAATCCTTTTATCTCTTTATTTTTCTTTATTGCCTTCCACCCATTTTCTCTATCGCACCATATTCTACAGTCAATTTTACTACTTTCCTCTGTGCAGCGCCCCCGGCCTGGCTCAATAGTGTAAGTGAATATAAAATTATCGCCATTTTGTTTTCTTTTTGGATGAATTAGTTTAATTTTTATTTTGTTTACATATCATCTTCAATTTTTTTCATAAGTATGTTGAACTATAACATAATCCAATGTCCATCACTTTCACTATGAAGGCAAAATAGAACGTGTTTTGATCATGGAGAAGAGCCAAATCGAATGAATAAAAAATTGATAAATGAACTACATTAAGAGAGATTACAACAAATTCAAAAGAGACAATGCCATATGAATTTTATCGGGAAATGCGGGTAGGAGGCAATCACGAGACGTCCTCAACAAAATTTTAGGAGGGTGGCTTTAGTACATAATAAATAAAAGGTTATTCGTACTTCTAAGAAATTTAAAATGTTACTCATTTAATTAAAATTGTGATTTCTTTCAAATTTAAAAATCATCCACCTTAGTCCCTTAAAAAGATTAAAATGATTCACTTTGAAATTTTTAGAACCACGAATAGTCTTTTATTTGTTAGGGACTATAGCGGGTATTGTAAAATTTGTTGAGGATCGAAAATGGTATTTACTTAAAAAAATAAAAGAATTTATTTTATATCATAATTCTCTAATGTTAGAATCAGATTATAATCTAATGATATTGAAGAGGGTATATAAAAATAAATAAAATAAGGATATGCCGAAATGATTTACAAATGTAAGTATGGATATTTATATTTTGATTTTTATAAAGATGAGAATAAAAAAAGTATAAACTCAAGGGTGTGTTTGAATGTGTTTTTCTTTTTAAAAATTGTTATGAGAATGAAGTTTGAAAATTGATTTTGAGAGTAAAAAAATAATAAAACTTGTTTGAATATGATTAATTTTAAAGTTATAAAGAAGATGTAAATATTTATAAAAATACCATTAATGAATCCTCCTATTTACAAAATTGCCACCATAAAATAATTTAAAATAAAATAAAAAATCGATTTAATTATGAAAATGCCATTAATGAAATCCCTTATTTACAACAATGCCACCGCACAAAAAAAAACCAAAAAACAACTTTCGAAAACAGCCTATACTTGTTTTGGTTTTTCGATTTCTAAAACAAGAAAAGAGACACGGTTTTCAAAACAAAAAACTCGAAACAGTGGCTTCTGTTATCCATCTTTGGCTTAATCCTGGGAATATCAAAGACATTAACAAAACTCTTTTAGTCCTGATTCCTAAAGTTCAAAATCCTGAAAGGGTTGCCCAGTTTAGACCAATTGCTCTATGTTCTGTGTTATATAAAGGGATTAGCAAGATCATTGTGAACAGGCTGAAGCCATTCCTTAAGAAGTTGGTATCTCCCCACCAAGTCAGCTTTGTGCCTAACCGTAATATTCAAGATAATATCATCATTGTTCAGGAGATGATTCATACCATGAACAGGATGAGAGGGAAAAGAAGTTTTATGACTGTGAAAATTGACTTAGAAAAAGCTTATGACCGTATTTCTTGGGATTTCATTCAAAGAGTTCTTGAGGAAATCGGTATTCCTTCTAAGTTGATCTCCTTAATCATGGCCTGCATTACTTCCTCTGAATTTGAGCTTCTCTGGAATGGGGCTAAAGCTGGAGCCATTCTTCCTACTAGAGGTCTAAGACAAGGTGACCCCATTTCACCTTATATCTTTGTTTTATGTATGGAGAAACTCTCCCACCTTATTGCTGATGCAGTAGAAAATAAAAGTTGGATACCCTTGAAAGCTGGAAAGGGTGGACCAAGGATTTCTCACTTGCTTTTTGCAGATGATTTAATGTTGTTTGCGGAAGCTTCAGAAACCCAAATTACCAAAATCATGGAGATCCTGAATTTGTTTGGTGATGTTTCTGGACAAAAAGTAAACAAAGATAAGACCAGTATTTTCTTTTCAAGGAATATTGATGAGGGTCTATCCAGGAAAATAACAAGCATCTGTGGCTTTGCTCCTACAAAAAATCTTGGGAGGTACCTGGGTTCGATGATGAAGCATGACAGAGCTAGCAAGAGCCTTTATAGTGAAGTCCTGGACAGAATTCACAAAAGGTTGAATGGGTGGTCTAAGCAGAATCTCTCTATGGCTGGTAGAGTTGTCCTAACCAAATCAGTCATTTCCTCTATCCCTATGTTCCACATGCAAAATAACATCATTCCTCTGGGGATCTGTGATGAAATTGAAAAAATCCAAAGACGATTCATTTGGGGTGGTACTAAAGAAAAAGGTCAGCCCATCTGGTTTCTTGGGAGAAATTGTGCAAGCCTAAGTGCTTGGGGGGCCTTGGTATCATTAATTTAAGGAAGCAGAATGAAGCTTTCTTAATGAAAATGGCTTGGTCTATTATTCATGATCCTCACCAGCTCTGGTCTCGAGTTCTCCTTGCTAAATATGGGAGGAAGGTGGAATTGCATGGTAATTGCATCAGTAAGGCTTATGATTCAAGACTTTGGAAGAATCTCTCTAAAATCTGGCCTGTACTTCTGGACAACTTGAAGTGGAACATTGGTGATGGTAAAAACACCAATTTTTGGCTAGATGATTGGCTTGGAGATATTCCTAAGCTGCTAAATGTTGCAGTCATGGAACCCCATCCTCTGCTCATTGCTGATACTGTGGCTGACTGTATTGACAAAAACTCCAACAATTGGAACTTCACCTTTCTTCATCAGTTCTTTGAACAACATGTGGTTAATTTGATAGCAGCCATTCCCCCTCCCACTACTTCAGCTGGGTGTGATATGCTTGCTTGGAAGGATCTGAACCCATCGATCTCTTTGGTTAAAAAGGCTTATACAAGCCTGATGAAATTTGATGCTTTATCTCCAAACTTTCACTGGGAGATTATTTGGAAATGGAAAGGCCCTGAAAAATACAAATTTCTGATCTGGAAGCTTGCTCATGGAAGGATTCTGACCAACCAATTAGTTTCCAAGTGGGGAAATACTTCTGACAGGTGCAAACTCTGCCCTGATAAGGTAGAAACCATTCTCCATGTCTTTAGAGATTGCCCCCGTGCCTCTAAATTCTGGAATTGCTCTTTGTTCACTACTCAGCCTCCTTTGTTCTTTACTGAACAGACTTTGCACATCTGGCTTGATAATTGCTTATTATTTTCTGATGTGAGACAGCCTAATTGGAGAGATTATTTCTTTATATCTTGTTGGTATATTTGGCTGTGGAGAAATAAAGATTGCCATGAACAAGATTTCAAGATGCCTGATAATGTGACTGGTGAGATTCAAAGAAATTGGGTGGTTTTGTCTAATGCTAAACAGGTGCTCAGCCCAACCTCCAGATCCTTTAGCATCAGGACTCCCACTCATTGGATTCGGCCAGAGGTGAATTGACTTAAATTAAATGTTGATGGAGCCGTTTCTTCTAAGAGAGCAGCTTGTGGAGGTCTCTTGAGAAACAAGGATGGTGTTTGGGTTGGTGGCTTTCAATCTTTCCTTGGTTCTTGCTCTCCTCTTCATGCTGAGCTGTGGGCTATTCTCCATGGTCTCGATCTAGCTTGGCAGCTAGGTACTCCTAAAGTGATTGTTGAGAGTGACTCCTCTCAAGCAATCAACTTGCTTTCCTCTAATGGGAAAGATGCTCGACAACTGCCCCTGGTAGTTAGGATTCGAGCTTTTATGAAAAGAAATTGGATGACTGCTCTTTCTTTCACAAACAGAGAAGCTAATAGCTGTGCTGATTGGCTAGCAAAGGATGCTCTTTCCAAGCACCTTGGTGTCTACCTTCTTTTGAATCAACCGTCTGAGCTGCAAAATCTGTTGGAGAAAGATGTCCAGACCCCTGCTGGCCAACCATCTGTGTGGAATCCTGACTAAGACCTTTGTGTTGCTTCTTTATGTTTTTCTTTTCTGCTTTTTGTTTTGTTCTTTTTGGTTCTGTTTCTGTTTTGCTTTTTGTTGGGGCCTTGCCCCTTTTCTGTACCAAAAAAAAAAAAAACTCGAAACAGTCTTTACGTCTTTGCCCTTCTTTCCAAATGGTGCATGGGTTTGTATAAAAAGGAACGCACTAAACCCGTTCAGCAGGTCCAGGGTCCCTAAGAGAGGACGCAACGCAAGGAAGAGGAGGGAAAATACTGTTACTCAAATACCCTTTTTCCAAGCCCTAACAAATTCCATTCTAAGTTAGTTTCACTGCAAATTGTTCTTCTTTAGCCCCACCATTCGCTTCCAGTATTTGTTGTTGCGCTTCGTAATCGCAAGAAGGAGAAAACTACTTGCTGTTGCCGATAACTCAATTGTACTACAGAGTGATTGGTCTGGTCTGGTGTGGTCACGGCGCATTTAGATTAGTTGTTTTATTGAACCCTAGAAATAGAATCGTAGCAAAAGCGAAATTTACTCTTCAGATATTCTGGTCTCCGAAGGTTGAAGCTAGCCAGCCGGCTAGGGTTTGGGCTTGTTCGGATTTCCCTTTCACTTCTGCAATCTAAACAAGATGAGTCCCGTTCAGAATTTCGAGCAACATTCTCGTCATCTCGTGGAGTCCAACCTCAGTATGCTTTCTCTCTCTTGCTTCAACGATCACTATTCAGAGCATCTTATGTGTTTTTTTTTGTTTTTGAACTGTTTGATTGCGGAATACAAATGGAAAAGAAACATATAGACATTGTAATTGGCTACTATTCCTCTTTTCTTAATTTTTATTAACCAAAAACAACCTCCAACTTCCTAACAATAGGGTTCCTCAAGCCTTAAATAGGCAAAATAAAAATAACAAAAAGTAAAAACTATAATCTTGCACAATCAATCAAAGAAGATGACGCACAATCAAAGCACACTCAAATATAATCTAAAAATAACAAAAAAGAAAATAATTAACAATTATTGAAAAGCCTTAAATTATGGAGTAAATTATAAAAAAGCCCAATCCAACTCAGTCAGTTCATGTGCATCACATTGGGATACCTAGTAGGTTGCTTTCAACTGTGTGTTTTTCTTCTTGCTGATTTCTAAGTTCACTTGCTGTAGGAAAATGGAGTCAAATATGCTTGTGTTCTAATAGCGTTTAATTGTTTTCAGCTTGCATATATATATATTTTTTTTCTCTCTCTCTTGTGTATGCTCAGTATTTGTTTTTTGTTGTAAAATCAGTGATTCAGGAGAGGCTGCAGATGGTAATGGAGGTTAGGGATAGTCTGGAGATTGCTCACACTGCTGAGTACTTGAATTTTTTAAAGTGTTACTTCCGGGCATTCTCGGCAATACTGCTGCAAATCACAAAGCCACAGTTTGAGGACAATCCTGAGCACAAGCTTCGGAATATTGTGGTTGAGATATTGAATAGACTTCCACACAGTGAAGTTCTCCGTCCCTTTGTACAGGATCTCTTGAAGGTTGCTATGCAAGTGCTTACCACAGATAATGAAGAGAATGGCTTAATTTGTATCCGTATAATCTTTGACCTTTTGAGGAACTTTAGGCCGACTCTAGAAAATGAAGTCCAGCCATTTCTGGATTTTGTCTGCAAGATTTACCAGAATTTTAAATTGACTGTTAGCCATTTCTTTGATAACATGGCAATGACTGGGGAAGATGTCAAGCCCATGGAGACTTCTCTTTCTGATCAAGGTATAAACTCCACCACAACTACTGGTTCGCAGCTTAATCCGAGTACTCGTTCATTCAGGATAGTTACGGAGAGTCCGCTGGTGGTGATGTTTCTGTTTCAATTATATAGTCGTCTTGTTCAAGCAAATATTCCCCAATTATTGCCATTGATGGTTACTGCCATATCAGTTCCCGGCCCTGAAAGGGTTCCTCCTCATTTGAAAACTAATTTCATTGAGCTCAAGGGTGCACAGGTTAAGGTAAGTGCTTATGGTGAAAATGTGAAGGTTGGCTAAATATTTTGCAAGATTTTCAATAAGGAGTTTTTTGGAAAATGCATATTCTAATACTTCAAGTATTTGGAAGCCTAGTTATAACCATTGGTTTATGAGGTATATAACAGCATTGATATCCCCATGTTGGTGATGACGTTCCAAATATTAGGATTTTGAATTTCCAACATCTGATACGTAAATTTCACAATAATAGGTTCCCAATTACAAGGGAAATTAAGTTGGTGTTTGATTTTTTTATTTTTATTTTCAGTTGATATGTTTTCACTAATAATTACAAATGCCACCTTGTTTTCACTTTGTTTCCTGTTTTCAAACTTTTGCGAAGGATGTGGTGAAAACAACATATTCTTCTTGTCACCATTTCACCATCTTGCTCTTGAAAATTTGAAAGTAGGAAACAAAGTGAAAACAAGTTAACATTTATATGATTATTAGTGAATAATTATCAACTGAAAATGTTAACAGAAAACAAATACCCCCAGGATTTCCACTTCTTAGGGGCATCATAGAATTTATTGGAGAAATATAGAAAAAAACCTCGTTTTTTATTGAAATAGCCAGTCTTCTTTCCTTAAATATTATGTGTCATACTTGTTTGGAATTCTCTCAAAATTTTCATCTGCAAAATAGTGAAATTTAAGTAGGTTGCAAGTTAGTGAAGTTATTAAAGACAATACTTTCTGTCCTAATTTTGCTGCTGTTATTTTCCCCCCTCTCTTTGGTCCCCCTTTGTCTCTTCTGTGTGTCAAATTAAGAAGTCCTTTAAAATTTTTCAATATCAGTGATTATAAGAGGAAGTATGAGGTGCTGAAAAGTTACACCATGAGTATTTGGCATATGGTGCATATAGATGTTAATAGTTAGATTTTCTTAATGAGAAAATCCTTGGGGTGCTAAACAAGCCTAAAATGCAGAGAGGACATTTCTATTTTTTTTGGTTTAGTATTAGTAAAAGATTTTGTTGAAGAATGTAGAAGATTACAAAGAAGATGCTAAAATGAGCCCTACACAAAAAAGCTAAATAACAAAACCAAGAAGCATAGATCTCTGTTTTCTAGGAGCGTTCTTGGAGAATCATGTTCCTATATAAACCATGGGTTGCACACCAGGATGTACTGAATGAATGAATTTGTTATCTATATACACATCGTTCTTGCAACAATTGCATATTGCTATAAAACTTTAGTATCTTTTTAGAAGGTGAGGAGTCCTGAACACACCCAAAAAGTATACAGAAAGAAGCAATGCAATTGCTCTTCATTCATTTCAATATGATAAGATAGCCCATTGCATCCAGACATAGGTGGTGGGTTTACTCTGATTGTGATGGATATCAGATCCAGATTAATAAAAAATAGAACCAAAAAAATTGTGTAGCTTGTAGTATTGTGCTTATATCGGAGGGATGTCAGAGGTAGTATAGGTATTATAGTTGAAAGAAGAAAGTAAAAAGATAACAGGCTTTCAAGAGGCCTGATACTCTGTAGTCAATACTGGCTTAACCTAATATTCGCCTCCTTCATTCTATTTTATTGATCTTGTTCCCTCCTCAGCTATCACAACAACTTTTTGAACCCCTCCCTTGCTTGAGCATTAATCATCTTCACCTCTTCCTATTGTACACTCTAGTAATAGGTGGTTTCCTAACATACTCCCGCCTAAAGCTTTCACATTTTTCTCAAGGTGAAATCGGGGAATTGGGCATGTATTACAATTGGCGTCTCCCATGATTTTTCAAATTTTGGGAGGTCCTTCCACTTGATCAGTACTTTTGGATATCCTGCTGGATCAAATGTAAAGCTGATCACATCTTCTGGTTGAACAACTAGCTCCCATTCTTCATATAATATTATATATCTTAACATGCCCCCTTATGTGACCATTTTTTTTCCGAGTTTGAAGTGTGGATAATGCTCAAGCCCAATCTTTATTTATGGTTATCTTGTGCTTAAATTCAACTTTTTATTTGATAAATGGTTGCTACAAAGATTGAACTCTAAACCACTTGGTCGTAGGCTCTGATACCATGTTACACAACCAACTATCCCCATAACTGGTTGTGTAACATGGTATGTGAATGATTTTATTATATCTTTTAACATGAAACAACCTTCTTCAACATAAAAACGTGGAAGACATGGTGAATTTTGTTGTTGTTAGGCAACCCTAGCTTATAAGCCACTTCACTTATCTTTTCTAGCACCTTAAATGGTCTGTAGTATTTGGGGTTAAGGTTCTCATTTACCTTCTTGGCCAAAGACTTCAACCTATAGGGTTAGAGCTTGAGATATAACATACCCTCTAGTGCATACTTCACTTCCCTTTTGTGTGTTGGTCTTCTCGGGCTCCCATTTTGTTCTAGGCTTGAACTAAATGCTTGATGTAGCTTTTGTGGGGTGCTATCCCTTTTCGTAATTTCTTGTCTTCTCCCTCTTTCTTCCCTCTGCTCTCAGAAAATGTGTTGAATGGTCCTCTTACTCCACCATTTTCGACCGGTCCTCTGTGTGTCTTTGTTGCTACAACTCGACTTGCATGTTGCATCTCCATCCGTGTTGTACCTGTCATTGTCCCTACCTACTCCACATATAGAACACACAATCTCCTTCTGGACTGCATTTGATCTCTAGGCTTGAGCCTCATGGTTCACTTTCCGTTTATTGCGAATTTCTTGCCATTATTTGAATTTCTCCTCGAAGGCGTTCATGTGGTCTGTACCATCCATAGCTCCCAGATTGGGAGCTTTGATACCACTTTGATGTATATCGAATAAGATTAAACAAAAAATTGAAAGAAAAATCAGATTGTTTTTGTATTATTGTGCTGATATCTTAGAGATATCGGAGGTAGTTTAGTTATTACAATGTAAAGAAGAAGAAACATAAAAGATAACGGGCATGGAGAGGTTCTCTCCACAAAAAGAATCCTTAGTTAATTCTGTATTAACCCTCTATCCGCCCCCTCCATTCTATTTTATTGCCCCTGCTACCTCCTCAGCGGTTACAACAGCTTTTCCACTTCCCCTGCCTTACTTGGACATTAATCCTCTAAACCCCTTCCGAGAGTACTCTCCAGTAATAAGGGGGTTTCCTAACAGATTGCTAAGCAGATGCGATAACCTGTACACAGTTATGTTGTGTAAGTTATTTTCCAGCCAATGTAAAGAGATGATTTTGTATTGCAGAATCAATTTTGGAAAATAGAAACCTCCTTGTGGTGGCCACCATGCTGTGGAGATATATATCCTACTATATCATAGCTATTTTGGTGCTAACAATTGAAAAAACACATTTTATCTGTTTATTAATCCATTTATTTCCTTAATCCTTCTCCTGATATCATCCATTGTATACTTACTAGTTTCTTTTTTTGTTATTGCAGACAGTTTCTTTTTTAACGTATCTGTTGAAAAGCTATGCTGATTATATTAGGCCACATGAAGAAAGTATATGTAAAAGCATTGTGAATTTGCTTGTAACATGTTCTGATTCCGTATCCATTAGAAAGGTGATACAGTTGTTTCTTTTGTCTTTTCTCTATTGAGTTTCTCTTTCTTTGGTTTAAAGCAAAAAATGTTGGATGCAGGAGTTATTAATATCCCTGAAACATGTTCTTGGGACTGATTTCAGGAGAGGTTTATTTCCTCTGATTGACACTCTACTGGAAGAAAGGTAACAATTCCAAGATCTTGATGCTTAGATTTTGTGGAAGAATTCCAAATAAGGAATTCATTGAACTAGAAATAACCAAATAACCACCTTGTTGATAGTATTTTCCATGTTAAGAATAAATAACCACATATAATTATTAAGCAAAGAACGATTAAACTATATGAATTATGAACTAAATTTGTATTGGAAACTTATCCGTCAATTTTGTTGAGGGTTATAATTCAGGTTGTTTAATATCTTATGTTCATGAAGCTTCTTAAATTATGCTTCTGGATTTGTATTCATAATATTAGATGATTAAGATTCTATAGAGAAGTAAAGATTCAAGAGTTGCGAGGATCTAAATCAATCTTTGGCAGGAAGATAGAAAATTTAAGAAAGGATACAGGGAATCTTAGATTAATAAAATGAACTAGACTTGACTGCAGTACAACTGCATTGGACATTCTCTTATGTTATAGATATTCAAACTTCTAGGGTTCTGGTTGGGACTGGGCGGGCATGCTTTGAGACGCTGAGGCCCTTGGCTTATAGTCTTTTGGCAGAGATTGTACATCATGTTCGGCAAGATCTCTCCTTATCACAGGTATGCCTTTTCTTTTATTTCATCTTATAGAAATTGTCTGCTGCCTATAGAAATTTCTTGCAGAAAAGTAAATTCATGAATTTTTTTCTTTATCTTTTTAATATTCACACGCTCTGAAAGAATTGTTTCCTAATTGATATTATTGTAGAGCACTACATTATTATTGTTTTGTGAAGAGCACTATATAATTAAACTAAGAGTAAACACCCAGTTTGGTTCTAGAAGGATTTTCCAAACATCAATTTGGTCATTGAAAGGTTAATGACATCACATTGCTCCTGTAATGATGATTTTTGGTCATGATATCAAATATCAATTTGGTCCCGGTGAATGGTAACTTTTGGATTCTTTTGATGTCAAAAAAGTATCATTTGATGACCAAATTGATCTTTGAAAAGATTTTAGAGGACTTAAATGAGGGTTCACTCTTATACTGATCATACAAGTTTTTGTCAAAGTAAAATAAAATAACCATTGAAAGCTGATAGAGATCAACAATTCACAACACAAAAGTAACTAACAGAAATGGAAACTTTAATTCTGAATGGAAACTTGATACAATATCTACCCGTATACATTTGGATAACCAAAACAGTAATGAAATGTTTACAAAGAAGTTCTGAAATGTAAAGGAAAATACTAGAAATTGAAGGAAAATTACAGATAGCCTAGAGCTATTAGAGAGGCTAGTCTCCCAATTCCAGTCAAAGATTCCAGATGTGCCCAACGTTATGCTTGTTTTCCTATTTAATACCAGCCTTCATCTGATGCACCGAGAGTGTGACTCTAACCAAAAGATTCCCTCCTAACTAACCTATGCTGAGTCAGCATTTTCATTTGAGAGCCATGATTTCCTGTGTCTCTTTCTTTCATATGTCTTCCTAACCTTTTACTTGGCCTAACCGTATCAAAAGAATATGGTAATCAACCAAACATATGGTTGGTATCTTAATTGGATGAGTATTAAACAAGGTAATGAGTAATTCAAATGAACATATTCTCCAGATTCCAGAGAATTTGGAGCATTTATCATATGCCAATTTAGAGATTTTGTGAGTAAAGAAGGGAAGGTTCTTTGCTGGTACCTAGTGAGTGTGAAGTGATTTGGTCCCTGTAATTGGAGAGGATCACCTGAGTTTTTCAAGGATAATGTTTTCATATTATATGGGATAAAGTGATCTTGTGAGCTTTTTGTGATGCTTAGCTAATGGCTATTCTATAGGGGTCTTTTTGTTGTGTATAAAGAAAGATTGGTGAGCTTTGGTTAGTTGATCTATTTTTTCTTATATATTTTGATTTTTGTACGTAACTCATGATCTTACTAATTTGAACTGTATATGGCTGCAGTTGTCGCGTATTATTTACTTATTCTCAAGTAATATGCATGACGCTTCATTATCATTGAGCATCCACACCACTTGTGCTCGTTTGATGTTGAATCTGGTGCTCATCTTAACTCTTCTCAAGAATATAGTTGATGTTTTTCTTTTCTTTAATTTCTCTTCTATGTTGTTCTTGGGTTTTCTTTCATCTTTTTATAGTATATCTTGTTTTCTCTCTTGTAATTTCTTCCTTTTCAGCAGAACTTTCCTTTCCTGTCCCTGTCTTCCCCTTCTCCCGACAAAAAGAGATTCTATGATTTGTTAGCTGATTAAATTCCGAAAGCTTTCTTATATTATGTTGTTTCCATTGGATCTAGGTGGAACCAATTTTTGAGAAAGGGGTTGATCAACAGTCTACAGATGAAGCGAGGATCCTATTGGTCTGTTGCACAATTTCTGCTTGATTTTGGCAATTTGGTATTGTATTTCATCTCTTTCTGGGATTGACACATGTCATGTTGCTTTGTAGGGCCGCATTCTAGACGCTTTTGTTGGGAAATTCAGTACTTTCAAAAGGACAATTCCCCAGGTTGTTTGTGATTACTTTGAAGTTCCATGTTATGTCTAAAAATTGCCTCAATGTAATCGTGTATTTGTAGTTTCATTTGTATGAATTTTTGGTAACCTTTCTTCGTGATGGGCATGATCATTTTGTTGGAGCATAACACATGCATTAACTGATTGGCTTGTGTTGAGTGCAAAGCATAACACGTATTGTTTAATTTTTTTTTTTGGTAGCTTTTGGAGGAAGGTGAGGAAGGAAAGGATCGTGCTACCTTGAAATCAAAGCTCGAACTCCCTGTGCAGGTTGTCAGAAATCTTTGTTTGAGAATCTTTTTCTTTCAGACTATTTGATAGCACTTGGATATTTATCTTAAGAATTGAATTTGGTGCCAGACTGTCATTATTTGCTTAACTTTATACTATGTTTGCATTTTTTTTTGGTAAGGAAAAAAATAAGGAATGGTAAACTGGTTAAGAAAAATGAGAGAAACTGCTGAGGTTTGCAATTAGAGTAGAAATTAAGTGGGGACATTGAATTTCGGGCTTCATCATCATGCCCTATGTACTCTAATTCTTGGGAACACTTTCTTTTATAATTTTCTTTTTGCATTTGCTTAAAGGAGGATTGCTGGAGAACATAAAAAATAGTGTGAAACTTGGAAGGAAATAAAAAATGGGGTAGGATATTGTAACAACCAAGTAGGGTTACAACCAATGTTACTACCAACCCATCTTACCGTTAAATTAGTGATCTTATCCGACGGTCCTGATTTAATGTATATATATCCCTCTTTCTCCCCTTTTCTCCCTTCCCTTCTCTCTTTCTCGCTCTGCCCATCACCGCCACTGTCGCCCATCATCTGCCGTCGAGCCGCCGCACTCTTCCACCGCCTCACCGCCGCCGTTACCATGATCAACTTGTGCAATAATAGACATGATACGGGACGAAGCTCATCCGCTGTAAATTTGATTTTCATTATGTGTTCAGTGATGGGAGAAAGAAAAATAGTACCAACAAAAGCTAATCCTGAAAAGAAAGTAACTTTTTTAAGAAAAATATTTGTAATCTGATAACATATAACAAAATTTCATTCACAAGTATTTTTTTCTAATAAAAAATTGAATATATACGAATCCCGTGCAACGACCAGCAAAAAAAAAATAGTCAATAGTATGAGCTTCGTTAAAAAAGTTACTTTCTTATGCGACGAAGCTCATACTTGCGGCGACGATGCGGTGGAAGAGTGCGGCGGTGGCAGTGATGGAAGAGTGTGGCGGCTCGGCGGTGGATGATGGGCGGCTGCGGCGGTGATGAGCAGAGCGAGAGAGGAAAGGGGAGAAAGAGGGATATATATACATTAAATCAGGACCGTCGGATTAAATTAGTGATCTTATCCGACGGTCCTGATTTAATGTATATATATCCCTCTTTCTCCTCTTTCCTCTCTCGCTCTGCTCATCACCGCCGCAGCCGCCCATCATCCACCGCAGAGCCGCCACACTCTTCCATCACTGCCACCGCCGCACTCTTCCACCGCATCGTCGCCGCAAGTATGAGCTTCGTCGCATAAGAAAGTAACTTTTTTAACGAAGCTCATACTATTGACTATTTTTTTTTGCTGGTCGTTGCACGGGATTTGTATATATTCAATTTTTTATTAGAAAAAAAATACTTGTGAATGAAATTTTGTTATATGTTATCAGATTACAAATATTTTTCTTAAAAAATTTACTTTCTTTTCAGGATTAGCTTTTGTTGGTACTATTTTTCTTTCTCCCGTCACTGAACACATAATGAAAATCAAATTTACAGCGGATGAGCTTCGTCCTGTATCATGTCTATTATTGCACAAGTTGATCATGGTAACGGCGGCGGTGAGGCGGTGGAAGAGTGCGGCGGCTCGACGGCAGATGATGGGCGACAGTGGCGGTGATGGGCAGAGCGAGAGAGAGAGAGAAGGGAAGGGAGAAAAGGGGAGAAAGAGGGCTATATACATTAGCCAACTGATTACTTGATCAATCTCATAAAATAATGCCTGTATGTAAATTGCAAGACAACTAACTGAAATACCTCATATATAATATAAAGTGAGTATCTAAGTCACAGGACTACAATACATAGCCTGGACCAAAATCCTGATACAATAATACAACTTTAACTTAAACAAGACAATATCAAGACTATGTGGCATGGACAAACCCCATGCTTACCCAATAAGGCAACGATGCCCAACATCAGTCTCAACAGATAATAACATAATAATAGTGGAAAACATAAACAACAGTCAATGTCCAGCATCCAACACGTCAGCATATCACAGTAATATCTAACTCAGCTCTAGCCTCCTGCCACCCGAGGTCTCAACATTACCTGAAATAAGCGTCCCCAAACGTGGGGTGAGATCTCTAACAAGAAATCTCAGTAAGACAAGGGGTCCTCAAGGATCTTCCACCCCAAGCTCACTTACATGTGCAATATAAGTTCTAAACGCAGTAATTTTCAGTATAAGTTCCAAAAGTATGCAGTGCAACAGATATCCAATGCCATATGAGTTAATCACTATTCTACTGGCCAGAGAAATGCAGGAATACGTCCATTACCCACATAGTAAGTACAAGGAACACCGCTTGTACCTCACCCACAGCCTCACCCTGTTGTATGTACTACATACTCAGGCTTACCGTATATGTGGACTTACATGCATATCATAACAGCACATTGCATATAACAGCTCAACAGCATTTCCAAAACATCAAAAGCATGTAACACAGCATGCATAAACCACATCCCCATGGGACATGGTGGAACCATAACATGGCTAATCCGAGGACACGAATGCTTACCTTGCAAGCAATCAATCCAAGCCAAGAGTCCAACCACTCTCACAGTCCAAACACAGCAGTTTCACAATCTGTTATGGACCAATAATATATCATTAAATATGCACCACAAGCATACAACTTAAAGACCACACCTTTTCATTACGTTTTACGTCTTAAGGCTTCCAACAAAGCCATAAGCCATTAATCACATGATTCTGACTTAGTTCATTAATTGCAGAAGTCCAACTTCCTTAATCTAGGGTCCACAAACCCCCACATCATCTCTGTATGAACAGTACCTCACTGTTCTACGAAATCCCAGAATATCCGGATATCACACTGACCATATCCGGATATCCAGATCCTCATATCCGGATATCAATATCCGGATACCATATCCGGATATCGATATCTGAATATCTATTCGACAAATATCCAGATATTTCACGACAGAATGCAGTTCTACATTTTCGTGAAGATATCCTTCCAAAGGTCCAACTTTTAACATTTAAAAACGTTAAAGCATGCATCTTTACACTGTTTTAAGTTCATACTCAGATTATTTTCTTGTTTACTCATTAAACATGGCAAGACATCAACTTTAACCATCAAAACTTAAGATCAAAGGTGGCAAAGCTTACCAAAGCTCAAACAGAGCAGCAATGGCTCTTGGAGCTCACAAATGGTCTCTCAAAGTTCTAACTTTACCCCAACACGAAAATGGCACCAAAGCTATGATCTTTCTTCATAAGGAAGGCTCCTTGAAGCTCCAACACTCAAGGAAGAGACTCACACCCTCACACTAGGCAACTCAGCCCACAAACACCCTTCAAACAGAGGCACAAACTCAGAATAAGTCCTCCCACTCAACCCCCAAGGATCACTCTCACCCTTACCAAGTGTTTTAGAGAAGGAACCAAGAAGAAATGAGGTTCCTTGGCTCCAACGGTGAAGGAAAGAAGAGGGTGGCAAGGTGGCTGCTCAAGCTGTAGAATTCTCACGTAGAGGAGCTGCACATTTGACCTAGAAACTTGTGCCATTTAGCATATATAGCCATTTAAGTCATAACGCGCAGTATTAGCCTTAATAGCTACGTAAAACATTTTAATCCCAAACTTTGGAATCTTAACCTACTCATTTTTCTAAGATTTTTCATATTTTTATTTTATTTTTCGGAGCACCTTTCCGGTACGCGCTTTTCCGTAGCCAGTATCAGTTCTGGCATCAGATCTCATTATTTTGACTTGAAACTTGTTTTACAAGTCCTACATATTATTCTAGTAATTATCATGTACTTATTATAATTTTCCGGGATACTTCACCGGTACGCATTTCTTCCGAAAAGTGACTTTCAGCATTCTAACCCAATTACTATAATTATTAGAGCCTCAAATTATTTCCTAATTATCACATTTATTTAATTAATTACCTTAATTAGTGGTGCGGGTTCTTACACTTTGCCATTGAGCATGCGGATTAGTTGCATGAAGTAGTTCTAGCTTAATCAAGTGTTTCGAGTTTGACTCCTGGGTACGCAATTGTGTTAAAAATTTGGTAGGGAGATCTTTGATGTGGTCTTGCCTGACTCGAACTTGATTTATCGGGTAATCGATGAATTAGTGGAGAAATAAGAAAAATATTACTGTGCTTTAACTGTTAGAATAAGAAATATCATCTGTATAGTTTTGTATAGATTACGTTCTTATATGTAAATATTCTTTCCTTTATTTAGGATTTGCATTAGGTTTGGGCTTCTCACTTAAGCCCATCACGTAAATATTCTTATCTGTAAATATTCTTTCCCTTGTTTCATATTTCCATATTCTCAAATTGGTGCCAGAGCTTTTTTGTTCTGGGGTCCCTCGCTTTCGCTAAAAACCCTAAGACCACTGCTTATGTTTTCTCTTTTCCTTGCGTGTGTCCTTCCGGCAAACCCTCATATGTCGTGTGAGCTAATCTTGTTAAAGCAGTTGATTTAGGAGCTTCATCTTTGTGAACAGAAACAACCCATGACACTCATTTGTGACAATCATGAGAGAACCAAACATATAGAGATTGATTGTCACTTCATTCGTTAAAAGATTTAGTCAGGAGAAATCAAAACAGCATTTGTCAACTCTAATGATCAACTCGCGGATGTCTTCACTAAAGCTCTTATAGGTCCTCGGGTTGAATACACTTGTAACAAGCTAGATGCTCACAATATATACGCACTAGCTTGAGGTGAGTGTTAGAATAGGAAATATCATCTCTATAGATTTATAGAGATTACGTTCATATCTGTAAATATTCTTTTCCTTATTTAGTATTTGGGTTAGGTCTGGGCTTTTCACTTAAGTCTATTAGGATCTCTATATATCGTATCTCTTTGTATTAGCTTAATATGCAACATATTATTATTTCATATTTCCATATTCAATAACATGTTTCCTAGATACTGAGTTGAGCTATCGGTATATTAGATTTCAGCTATTGTTTTCAACTAGCTTTGATAGCAATATATATTTTTTTGTAACTTAAACTGTGTTTTCCGGTGTTGTTATTTCTGAACCTAGAGTCCGTTTGGATGGGTTTGTTTTCCTCTGAAAGTGCCTTCTTTTTTTAAGTGCCTTCTTTTTTTAAGTGCATGTCACTTTAAATAAGTGTTTACATGTTAGCTTTTACAAAACAAACAGAAGCCAAAAAAAGGACAAAATATGACTTTGTTTCAGGCTAAATATTTTGGCTTCTAAAAAATGCAATAGTCAAAAGCTAAATATTTTTCTCAAAATCCAAATTTACCTCAACCCGTCCTATAATTGCCATCACTGCCTCCATGAAATCCTGCATGCATGGTCTATCCCAAGCCAGGATAAAGGAGGAGGGTTGGCGTTAGGTGTAGCGAACCGGCCATAAAAAACAACTATATTTTTATGTGATGAACCCATATGATTTTTCGTTGGGGCGTACCCTTCATAGCGCGCGTTGCATCGGGCCCCGAGTGTAGCGAAAAATGGGCAAGGGTCCTTGCCACAAGGCAAGGCGCCAGGTCTTTACCTGGATTTGGTGAAAAGTATGTCAGGGTCCCAACACGCAGATGGGCGAGCGTGGCGGGCAAGCACAGCCCAGGGGTTAAGGATGTGATTGGGAAGCTGGAACATAGGAACCTTAACGGGTAAATTGAGGGAGTTAGCAGATGTTTTTGCTAGAAGGAAAGTGAATATTGTTTGTTTGCAAGAAACTAAGTGGTGAAAAGACAAGGAAGTGGATGGAACTGGTTTCAAGTTATGGTACACATGTATTAACAAGAGTCGAAATGGTGTTGGAATTCTGATCGATAAAAGTTTCAGAGATAAAGTTGTGGATGTCAAAAGGAAAGGAGACAAGATTATTCTGGTTAAGCTTGTAGTGGGTGATTTAATCCTGAATATCCTCAATGTGTATGCACCCCAAATTGGATTGCAACCAATTGATAAAAGCCAATTTTGGGAAGACTTGGAGGAGGTTTTGAGGGGAATATCTCGAGAGGAGAAGATTTTCTTAGGAGGAGATCTAAATGGTCATGTTGGTAAAAGCAATGGAGGTTTTGATAGAATTCATGGAGGTTTTGGCTATGGGACGAGAAACGAGACTGGAGAAGATATCTTGAATGTTGCACTAGCCTACGATTTGATGCTAGCGAACACCTTTTTTCGAAAAAGGGAGTCACATCTAATCACTTTTCATAGTGTCCAAAATCGTAGTCAGATTGATTTCTTTCTGGCTAGAAGAGAAGATAGAACTTCTTGTGTCGACTGTAAGGTCTACCCTGGAGAGTGTGTCGCTACGCAACATAAGCTGGTAGTCCTGGAGGTTCGGTTCAACAAAGTACTTACAATGAGGAAGAGGGCTCAGAAACCGAGGATAAGGTGGTGGAAGCTTAAGGAGGGAAAAGAGAGAGAGTTCAATGAAAGAATATTGCACGGAGGACTTTGGGAGTTTGATGGAGGAGCAAATGCAATATGGATTGAGATGGCTAAGTGTATTCAAAATATGGGAAGGAGGGTGTTGGGAGAAAGCAAAGGAAATGTATTTCATACAAGGGAAACATGGTGGTGGAATGAAGAGGTGCAAGAGGCAATTAAACATAAGAAGGAGTGCTTTAGATCTTTGCATAAAAGTCCCAGTAAAGAGAACTTGCAAAAGTTTAGATTGGCGAGAAAAAATGCAAAGAAAGCAGTGCGAGAAGCTAGAGGCAAGGTTTTTGCTGATTTGTATAAAAATCTTGGGAGCAAGGATGGTGAAAAAGGTATATATAAACTTGCAAAAATAAGGGATAAAAAAAGTAAAGACCTCACCCAAGTTAGATGCATCAAGGATGAAAATCAAAAACTTTTGGTGAGAGATGATGTAAATGCAAGATGGATGAACTACTTCAACAATATGTTTAATGGGGATGGAGATATAAGCGAGGTGGACTTAGAGGACGCTTATGATGATTTGAATGGAAGATTTGTGCGTAGAATTAATACTATTGAAATGGTTTTCAGTATATTGATATTGAATAATTTACATGAGGAATAAGGAGTATTTATACAAGGAAAAAGTAACTGAGCATGACTCAGCTATGACTCACGTATGACTCAATCATAATTAATTCTAATTAATAAAATAACGGATTCTAATTATACACAATCAATCCTAATTAATAGGAAATAAAAACGGAAAAATATTTGAATTTGAATTTTGATTTTCTACACTCCCCCTCAAGTTGGGAGGTAAATGTTGATCATTCCCAACTTGCCAATCAAGTCTTCAAAGGCTGGTCGGTGTAGGCCCTTAGTGAGGATATCTGCAATCTGCTCTTTGGTAGGAATATACACCATACATACACTTCCATCATCTATTTTTTCTTTGATAAAGTGGCGATCAACCTCCACATGTTTTGTTCTGTCATGGTGAACTGGATTTTGAGCAATACTGACAGCAGCCTTATTATCACAATACACTCTGACAGGTAGGGAAAAAGAGATCTTCAATTCCTCAAGGAGTTTTCTTAACCAAATTCCTTCACAAATACCATGGGCTAGAGCCCGAAATTCCGCTTCTGCACTGCTCCGGGCAACAACTGTTTGTTTCTTACTTCTCCAGGTCACAAGATTTCCCCAGATATAGCTGCAATATCTTGAAGTGGATCTTCGGTCCAATGCAGAGCCAACCCAATCTGCATCTGTATATATTTCAATCATCCTCTTGTGTCCCCTTTTAAAGAACAATCCTCGACCAGGGGTGTTTTTGAGGTACTTCAAAATTCTATAAACTGCACTCAGGTGTTTTTCCTTAGGAGAATGCATGAATTGACTAACCATGCTAATTGCAAATGCAATATCAGGCCGAGTGTGAGATAAGTAGATCAACTTCCCCACCAATCTCTGATACTACTCTTTGTCAACTTCTTTCCCATCTTCGATTCCCAATTTAATATTGGGTTCAACTGGAGTCTCTGCTGGCTTGCACCCAAGCATTCCTGTTTCTTGTAACAGGTCTATAATATATTTCTTCTGAGTTAAAGAAATTCCTGCCTTACTTCGAATAACTTCCATGCCTAGGAAATATTTGAGAGATCCAAGATCCTTAAGTTCAAACTGATTAGCTAAACATTTCTTCAAAGAGTTTATCTCCTCATAATCATTACCTGTGACAATTATGTCATCAACATAAACAATGAGAATAGCAATTTTACCACCATTAGAGTGTTTTAAAAATAAAGCGTGATCAGTCTGAGCTTGGAGGAATCCTCTTCCCTTAACAGCTTGAGTAAACTTCTCAAACCACTCTCTAGGAGATTGTTTAAGACCATAGAGAGACTTCTTCAACTTGCATACTGAATCGTCTCCTTTTTCAAAACCAGGTGGTGGATCCATATAAATTTCTTCATGTAGATCACCATTCAAGAAAGCATTCTTTACATCTAATTGTTGTAAGGGCCAACCAAGATTTGCAGCAAGTGATAAAAGAACTCGGATAGTGTTAAGCTTGGAAACATGGGCAAATGTCTCTTGATAGTCTATCCCATGAGTTTGAGTGAATCCCTTAGCAACCAGTCTGGCCTTATACTTGTTGATACTGTTATCTGCATTAAACTTTATTGTGAACACCCACTTGCAACCTACTGTTTTCTTTCCTCTGGGTAATGCTACAGACTCCCAAGTTCCATTTTTGTTGAGCGCATCCATTTCTTCGAAGACTGCATTCCTCCATTTTGGATCATCAAGTGCTTCTTGGATATTTTTTGGTATTTTTGTACTGTATAACATAGTGTTGAAAGCACGAAAACCTGGGGACAACTTTTCATATGTGATATGATGAGAAATAGGATGAGCAGTACAAGATCTAGTACCTTTTCGTAGAGCAATAGGCACATCTAGGTTGGCTGTATCAGTGTTGCTGGAACTAAGACTCGAGTCAGAATCCTGGCAGTCTAGAGGCTCCTGAGGTGATTCTCGCCTGCTGTAAAACTTTCCCCATTTCCTGGGAGGATCTCCATTATCTGACACATTAACTCCCTCTGTCTTTTGCATAATGACTCCCCCTGTCTCCAACGACAAAGGTAAAACAACAGAATCATTTGGTTTCCAAGACTTATCTTCATCAACCCCAACAGACTCCCCCTGAAGAGAAGTTGAAGGAAAAAAAATTGTCTCTCATCAAATGTGACATCCATAGAAACAAAGACCTTACAAAGTGAAGATGAGTAACACTTGTAGCCCTTTTGGTTAGGAGGATATCCTATGAAGACACATTTAATGGACTTAGGATCGAGCTTGGACCTTTGATGGGGAGGAACATGTACAAAAGCCACACAACCAAACAACTTGGGAGGAAGGGAAAAATGATTCCGGAAAGAAGGAAAGGTGTGGTTAAGACAAGATAAAGGAGATTGAAAATCTAGGACACGAGAAGGCATCCGATTGATGAGGTATGCTGCAGTCAAGATAGCTTCCTCCCACAAATATTTAGGGACATGCATGGTAAACATAAGAGCTCGAGCAACTTCAAGGAGATGTCTATTTTTTCTTTCAACAACCCCATTTTGTTGAGGGGTGTTAGGACAAGAACTTTGATGAAGAATACCATGCTGGCTGAGATAGTTTCCAAGAACAGAATTAAAATATTCAGTACCATTGTCAGTTCGAAGAATTTGGATAGAGGTCTGGAACTGAGTTTGAACCATAGCATGAAAGTTTTTAAAAATGGATGCAGCGTCAGACTTATCCTTTAGAAGGTATACCCAACATACCCTAGAGTGATCATCTATGAATGTTATAAACCAACGAGCACCAGAGATATTTTTTTCACGGGCTGGACCCCATATATCACTATGAATCAAGGTAAATGGAGAAGAATCATGATGGACTCTAGGAGGATAAGAAACACGAGAATGTTTTGCAAACTGACAAATATCACAAGAAAAATAACTGGGATTTTTATTGATAAATAAGCTTGGGAACAACTTTTGAAGATAATGAAATTTGGGTGTCCTAACCGACGATGCCATAACAAAACATCATTACAATCATCAGACAAACATACCGAGTGGTTCACAAATTTTTTTTCTTCACAAGAATCTTTTTCTAAATAATAGAGTCCTTCTTCCTCTCTAGCACTGCCAATCATCATCCCCGAGTCCTGTTCCTGGAAAACAGAAGCATTGACAGAAAACTTGGCAACACAATGTAACTCTGACGTAAGTTTGCTGATAGAGATAAGGTTACAAGTAAGAGAGGGAACATGAAGGACTGAGTTCAAAGTAATGTGTTCAGAAAGTTTAATGGATCCATTTCCAGCAATAGTAGAGAAGCTGCCATCTGCTGTCCTTATTCGTGATTGTTGATAGTAAGGGGTATAAGAACAAAATAAGGTTGCATTACCTGTCATATGATCTGAAGCCCCTGAATCAAGAATCCAACGACTACTATTATCAACATGGAACGTTGTACCTTGTTGAGCAACATTGCTGGATGGAAATTTACTTTCAATCAACATGGCTGCGTGTCGTAACGCGTAGGGTGAACACTCCGTCCTTTCTCTAGCGCGTGGCTCAGCAGAATCCGATGGTCCTTCTTGAAACTTGTAGATCGGCTCCTTCTGTTTCGAATGGTGCGGGTCTTGGCCGGAAATGTCGCCGGAAAAATTTTCCGACGACGGCTGACGGTAGCTAACGGCAGTGGAAAGCTGGGATTTTGCCTTCTACAGTGATTGGTAGCCTTACTTTGCTCTTGGGACTTTGTAGGAAGGGAAAATAACCTTAATAATAGTTGGAGGTTGAGTTTTCCGGCGTTGTGCCGCCGGTTTGACGGTGGTTGTGGTGGCTGAGTTTTCTCAGGACCAACCTGCTCTGATACCATATTGAAAAGGTTTTCAGTATATTGATATTGAATAATTTACATGAGGAATAAGGAGTATTTATACAAGGAAAAAGTAACTGAGTATGACTCAGCTATGACTCACCTATGACTCAATCATAATTAATTCTAATTAATAAAATAACAGATTCTAATTAATTACAATCAATCCTAATTAATAGGAAATAAAAACGGAAAAATATTTGAATTTGAATTTTGATTTTCTACAAATACACATGATGTTAAGGAGACTTTAAAGAGGATGAAGACTAATAAAGCCTTGGGACCTGATGGGGTCCCTATTGAAGTGTGGAGAGGCTTGGGGGATGTGGCAATAAAATGGTTGACCAATCTTTTCAATAAGATTCTCCAGACAAATAAGATGCCTGATGCATGGAGGAAAAGTATGATTGTGCCTATCTACAAAAACAAGGGAGATATACAGAATTGTTCAAACTATAGAGGCATTAAGCTAATGAGCCATACTATGAAGTGTGGGAGAGGATTATTGAACATCGCTTGAGGAGAGATACCAAGATTTCTGTAAATCAATTTGGATTTATGCCAGGAAGATGTACCATGGAAGCCATTTTCTTGATGCGACAACTAATGGAAAGATATCAAGAAAAGAAGAAGGACTTACATATGGTGTTCATAGACCTTGAGAAAGCATATGATAGGGTTCCAATGAAGGTTTTATGATGGGTTCTGGAGAAGAAAAAGGTACCATCAAAGTATGTAAAGGCAATCAAGGATATGTATGATGAGGCTACTACATGTGTGAAAGCTTGTAACGGAACATCAAGTTATTTTCCTATCACGGTAGGTGTACACCAAGGGTCAGCTCTAAGTCCTTATCTCTTTGCCTTAGTTATGGATAAACTAACAAAAGATACTCAAGAGGAAGTGCCATGGTGTATGCTTTTTGCAGATGATATTGTGCTTATTGATGAGAGCAAGGATGGTGTTAATAGAAAACTTGAATTGTGGAGAAGCACATTGGAATCTAAAGGATTCACATTAAGTCGAAGCAAGACTGAGTATCTGAAGTGTGAGTTTTCTCTGGTAAGAGATGTAGACCAAGATCCCGTGCATCTAAGTGATCAAGAGGTACCCAAGAAAGACAGTTTTAAATACTTGGGCTCCATTTTGCAAAAAGGTGGAGAGATTGATGAGGATGTAAATCATAGAATCAGAGCAGGGTGGATGAAATGGCGCAGTGCATCTGGGTTTTTGTGTGACCGCAAAATCCCCCTTAAGTTAAAAGGAAAATTCTATACAACAGCAGTAAGACTTGCAATGCATACAACGACAGTAAGACCTGCAATGCTATATGGAGCTGAATGCTGGCCAACACATAGGCAACATGAGCATAAAATGGGAGTAGCAGATGAGGATGTTAAGGTGGATGTGTGGTTATACGAGGATGGATAAGATAAGAAATGAAGATGTTCGACGAAAGGTAGGAGTACTATCGGTGGCTGAGAAGAGGAGAGAACATAGATTGAGGTGGTTTGGGCACGTAATGAGAATGCCCCTGGTTGCTCCTGTAAGAACAAAAGTTTGTTACCAAGAGCTCAACACAAAAAGAGGTAGAGGTAGACCGAAACTTACTTGGGGGAAGGTAGTAAAACAAGATTTAATGGAGTGGGATATAGATTGGCGGACGATATGCCTTAGAATGGAATGGAGAAAAGCTATAAGCATGGTGGAGGGTTAGACCCGTTGTTATTCCTATGTTCCAGATGGTCCCTTTTTAGTCCTTTTCCCCTTCGTTTCCCCTCTTCTTCTTTTCCCTTTCTTTTTTACTTTTACTTTTATATATATATATATATATTATTACTATTTTATTTATTTATTTTTATTTTTACTTTTATGTTTTTTTCAAACTTTTTGTATCTTTCATTTGGGTTCATCTACCACCGACCCCAATTAATTTGGGATAAATGTGTTGTTGATGTTGATGTATTATTATTATTTTTATTGCCCTAACTCCAAATCTTACTTACATGATTTGTTTTTATATGTCCTTTTAAATAATTTTATGCATAAAAAGTGCACTTTTATTTTAACATTCGAACAATGTTTTTATTTAAAAGTACTTTTTAGGTACTACATCCAAATGCAAATTAACTTTAGCTTAGAAAAAAAATCCTTCTAAAAAACACGAATCCAAATGGGCCCTTAATATGGTTCAAATGTTTTTTCAATGAAAACTTGATAGTCTGATTCTAATTTTAATATTTACCATGCTCCAAAGAGTAGGTCTTGGACTCTTTGTTTTGAGCATAAGGAAATGAAACCATTTTCAGTGCTAGTAAGGATGTAAATGCAAAGTCAAACTCATTTGTTTTGTTGAATAAGATGCATCCAGTTGAGTGAAAATACTATTACTATTGTTGTTTTTTATTCTGCATTGATCAAGTACATTTTGTTTGGTTTGACTCTTGCTCATGATTTCTTTGCAGGCAGTTTTGAATTTGCAGGTCCCCGTAGAACATTCAAAGGAAGTTAATGATTGCAAACATCTGATTAAGACATTAGTGATGGGTAATTTATTTCCTTTAATTGTTATATGTATAGGAACAAGATCAATTTACAGTTGTGTTAGAATAAGAAATCATATTACCAAGTTTTAGTCATTGATTCTCTTGTATTAAAAGCTTACATATCTAAATAAATCAGAGTTGTTAGATATAAATAGGATTAATAACTAAGATTAAGAGTGTAACTTACACTTGTGGAGAATGGTCCTACCCTCTCTCTCTCTCTCTCTCTATATATATATATATATATATATATATATATATATATAAAGTAAGGGAAAAGGATAGAAGTTGAGAGGAGAATGTAGAGAGAATTCTCTTAATGATTCTGATATTATTAGAAAAGTTTAATCTCTCTGAATGCCGAGAGATCTATTTATAGAGAAAGCTTGCTGAGCAAGCTTTGAGTACTACTAGATCTGAGATCAGCTGTACCTGATCGCAACAAACATGCCAGATGGACTAACAAACAGCTAACTGACTAACAGGCAAGCTAACAGACTAACAGACCTAAAACCACCCGCCTACTGGAGTAACAGAGATAATATATGTTCCGTTGCACCAGATATGGATTGGCCACTGCACTACAGTGAACATATATACTCACTCTCAGCTAATAATACAAATGCAGTAGAAATACAATGTATAATACATACTTTTATAATGACTGACAGATACACCCATTTTTTATTATACTGCTAAATATTTTTATGACTTTTTTGTAACTTTCAGGAATGAAGACCATCATATATAGCATCACTCATGCACATTCTCCTAGATCTCAGGTAATGAAGCCTTGGTATAGTAACTTCTCTCCGTGGATTTGCCCACACTCTCTCACTCCCATATAATTTTTCTCATGTATGAGATTTTTCCTTCTAATGGAACATTGCAGGTGCTTGTCTCACCATCATCTAATTTACCACCACCACAGGCATTGAGGGGCATGAGAGAAGATGAGGTACTACAAATAGGATTAACTTTAATTTTGGAGTTTCTAAATTCATAGCTTAAGTTGACTTAAAGAGTCTTGTCTAGGTCTGCAAAGCCTCTGGTGTTTTGAAAAGTGGTGTTCATTGCTTAGCACTTTTCAAGGAGAAAGATGAGGAGAGGGAAATGCTTCATCTCTTCTCACAGATTTTGGCCATCATGGAACCTCGAGATCTCATGGATATGTTCTCTTTGTGTATGCCTGACCTTTTCGAGTGCATGATCTCCAACACTCAACTTGTCCATATATTTTCCACTCTTCTTGCAGCCCCCAAAGTCTACCGGCCATTCGCCGATGTGCTTGTTAATTTTCTTGTGAGCAGTAAGCTTGATGTCTTGAAGAACCCAGATTCACCTGCAGCGAAACTGGTTTTGCATCTCTTTCGGTTTATATTTGGTGCTGTTGCTAAAGCACCTTCAGATTTTGAACGGATTTTGCAGCCTCATGTGCCTGTTATGATGGAATTTTGCATGAAAAATGCTACTGAAGTTGAAAGACCTCTTGGTTACATGCAGTTGCTTCGTACAATGTTCAAGACACTTTCAGGGTGCAAATTTGAACTTCTGCTGCGGGACTTGATCCCCACGTTGCAGCCCTGCCTTAATATGCTGTTGGCTATGCTGGAAGGGCCAACTGGAGAAGATATGAGAGATCTTTTATTGGAGCTCTGCATGACCTTACCTGCTCGATTGAGCTCTCTGTTACCATACCTTTCTCGTCTTATGAAGCCTTTGGTATTATGTCTTAAGGGCAGTGATGAACTAGTGAGTCTTGGTTTACGTACGCTTGAGTTTTGGGTTGATAGTTTAAATCCTGACTTCCTTGAGCCTAGTATGGCCAATGTTATGTCTGAGGTGATTCTGGCCTTGTGGTCTCACTTAAGACCAGCTCCCTATCCCTGGGGGGCAAAAGCATTGCAGCTTCTTGGCAAGTTAGGTGGCAGAAACAGGCGATTCCTCAAAGAGCCTCTGGTACTTGAGTGTAAAGAGAACCCTGAGCATGGGCTTCGCTTGATTTTGACATTTGAGCCCGCGACCCCATTCTTGGTGCCGCTTGATCGATGCATAAATCTTGCTGTCGAAGCTGTAATGAACAGAAATTGCGGCATGGATGCTTTCTATCGGAAGCAGGCTCTAAAGTTTCTTCGTGTTTGCTTATCATCTCAGCTCAATTTGCCTGGGACTGTTGCTGACGAGGGATGTACATCCAAGCAACTTTCTGCATTGTTGGTTTCTAAGGTTGATCAATTATCACGCAGGTCTGACTCAACAGATGTAAAGGTTAGTTTGTTATTGTTGTGGTACTTTTCATATTGTATAAAACATTGTACCATCACTTTTGATTAATGTGTAGAAGTAAATAACTTTCTGTTCATGAAATTTCATGCATCACTCCTCCATGAACAGTCTAATCAAATGATCAGTAATTCTTCCTCAGTTCATTACCATTAGGCTTTTTGTTGTTGTTGCTGTATGATGTTCATGCTGGATTAACTTAATACCTTTATTGCTTTCTTCTTCAACTTGTCTCTTCCTGTCTTCTCTGATCTTTTACTTGCTTATGTCAGGTGGGTTTATGTTATAGTATATTTATTGTTGCTGCAATAATATATAACAACCTCATTTTCAGGCTGACTTAGGTGTAAAGACGAAGACTCAACTTATGGCTGAGAAGTCTGTTTTCAAGATTCTTTTAATGACTGTCATTGCTGCAAACGGTGAGCCAGATCTCACAGATACCTCAGATGATTTTGTTATCAATATATGTCGCCATTTCGCAGTGATATTTCATGTTGATTCTTCATCTAGCAATGTGTCAGCCGCTGCACTTGGGGGTTCATCACTCTCAAATAATGTTAATGTCAGTTATAAGCCAAAAACTAGTGCTTGTTCAAATCTGAAGGAGCTTGACCCTTTAATATTCTTGGATGCTTTAGTTGATGTACTAGCAGATGAAAATAGGCTCCATGCCAAAGCTGCTCTTGGTGCTTTAAATGTGTTTGCAGAAACACTTGTTTTCCTTGCTCGTTCAAAACATACTGATTTCATAATGTCCAGAGGGCCCGGTACACCTATGATTGTCTCTAGTCCATCAATGAATCCTGTATATTCTCCACCCCCAAGTGTTCGTGTTCCTGTATTTGAACAACTGCTTCCCCGACTTCTGCATTGTTGCTATGGACTTACTTGGCAAGCACAAATGGGTGGGGTCATGGGACTAAGTGCTTTGGTTGGAAAGGTCACTGTTGAAACTCTCTGCCTTTTTCAAGTAAGAATTGTGCGTGGTCTAATATATGTCCTTAAGAAGCTTCCCATATATGCTAGCAAGGAGCAGGAAGAGACAAGTCAAGTGCTGACTCAAGTTCTTCGAGTAGTAAACAATGCTGATGAAGCAAATAGCGAGGCACGGAGGCAAAGTTTTCAAGGAGTAGTTGAGTTTCTTGCTCAAGAGTTGTTCAACCAGAATGCATCTATCATTGTGAGAAAGAATGTACAATCATGCTTGGCTCTTTTAGCAAGCAGGACTGGTAGTGAGGTGTCTGAATTATTAGAACCGTTGTATCAGCCTTTTCTCCAGCCTCTTATAATACGGCCACTCAAGTTAAAGAATGTTGATCAACAGGTATTCGTATTTTCTGTTGGCTGTTTAGTTGATCTTTCTTTGAGCTTTTATCTGTTTACTAGTTGACTTGATTATATATTTTGTGTAGGTTGGAACAGTTACAGCATTGAATTTTTGTCTAGCTTTGAGGCCACCTCTTCTCAAGCTGACTTCAGAGTTAGTTAACTTCCTGCAAGATGCATTGCAAATAGCCGAGTCTGATGACAATGCATGGATTTCTAAGTTTGTCAACCCCAAAATGGTGACATCATTGACTAAACTTCGTACAGCTTGCATTGAGTTGCTCTGTACAACAATGGCATGGGCTGATTTTAAGACTCCAAATCATTCTGAATTACGCACAAAGATTATTGCGATGTTTTTTAAGTCTTTAACCTGCCGGACACCGGAAATTGTTGCTGTTGCAAAGGAGGGCCTGCGACAGGTATAATTAGCTTTTATGATGTATAGCGTGGCTTGATCACAATGCACGCTCAGATTTATCCCTAATGATGTATGTTCAGGAATGAGGCTGTCTACATCTGATATTTTTGTTATTTTGTATTTGTAGGTTTAACACCTATTATGTCTGGGATATTTGTTCATGATTATCTGGTTCATTCCATCAATATATTGTCTTACTTTTACTGCTTCTGGTGGAAGTGTAAAACAACCAAATGATTTTGTTGCAATGTCTTATTTGTGGATGTGTTCTATTTATTATGTGCATGCTTTTAGTAGACTTGGTATTATTTTTTAACCTCATTTCCTGCTTTGTCACCATGTCACTTAGGTTATTAATCAAAGGATGCCCAAAGAACTTCTACAGAGCAGCCTTAGGCCTATATTGGTCAATTTGGCGCACACAAAAAATCTCAGCATGCCACTCTTGCAAGGCCTAGCCCGCCTGCTTGAACTGTTATCCAATTGGTTTAATGTTACCTTGGGTGGCAAACTTTTAGAGCATCTAAAGAGGTGGCTGGAGCCTGAAAAGCTAGCACAGAGTCAGAAGTCATGGAAGGCTGGTGAAGAACCAAAGATTGCAGCAGGTTTTACATCTATGGTTTAACCTATTTAATGCAAGTGATTTAACCTACGTGCACTAATGTCCTCATTCCCTATTATTGCAGCTATAATTGAGCTTTTTCACTTGCTTCCGGCTGCTGCTTCAAAGTTCCTTGATGAACTTGTAACCTTGACTATTGATTTGGAAGGAGCTCTTCCCCCAGGACAAGTGTACAGTGAAATCAATAGTCCATATCGCCTTCCACTTACAAAGTTTTTAAACCGATATGCTCCCCTTGCAGTTGATTATTTTCTAGCTCGGTTAAGTGAACCAAAATATTTCAGGCGGTAAGTTTTGGAATACTGACCTTAATCATATACCTAATAAGATTGGGTGCTGACTTTGTTTTCTTGTTTCATGCCGTTTGCTGTAAATTCAGTTTTATGTATATAATTCGTTCAGAAGCCGGCCAGCCATTAAGAGATGAACTTGCAAAATCACCACAAAAGATACTTGCTAGTGCGTTCTTTGAATTTCTGCCCAAGTCTGATGTGGCAATGGCTCCTGCATCCACAAGTACTCATACTAATTTATTAGGTGAAGAGAGCCTTGTTGCTTCTTCAACTGATGCTTCTAATCCGCCTGCTCCTAGTTCGAATGCAACTACTGATGCTTACTTTCAGGGACTTGCCCTCGTAAAAACTCTGGTCAAATTAATCCCTGGGTGGTTACAAAGTAATCGCACTGTGTTTGATACATTAGTACTTGTTTGGAAGTCACCTGCAAGAATATCCCGACTGCAAAATGAACAGGAGCTGAATCTAGTGCAAGTAAGTATAAGCAAGCTCAATTAAGTTACTGTTGTATCGTCATTGTTGATCAAGGAAAGACTCTTATCATGATTTCTTGTTTCTATTTTTTGGTTATTGCTTCAATAATTTTGATTTCATAGCATCTTTAAGATATTTAATGGTTTTAATTGTCTTCTTTGCTTTTGATCCCATCATTTTGTATCTTAAATATGCTCAACTGTCGGAGTCCAGCTGTTTGCTGAAATCTCGCGTTGATGTGGTCATGCCAGTACTATTTGATTTGACAAAAGCATTTAAATGTTTGCTTTCAACTGGAGATTTGTATCTAATGCGTCAGACATTATTTTTGTTCTTCAGCAATTTCCCTCCTTGTTGACATGGATCCTGTTTTACGATGGTTCTATAAGTATAACATTTTGTAAGAGTAAATAATGACTTTTATTTAGCTTTAAAAGCTCATCTTCTATATGCTACTTCTGTTAATTTACTAATCTGTGTGTACATCGAACCTTCAAACATATATTTTTGAAGGCATTTACCCTTGTCATTGCTTTTTGTAGAAAGCATATATGGAGAAGTACGCACATCATTGATGTCTAATTTTGGAATTGACTTTTTCTTGTTTTTTTCTTTTAGATTTAGCATTTGCAGCCTTGACCAAGTTGTTTGTACTGATTTTGCTGGGTTTTTTCTCAAGCTATCTTCACTTTGGACTTTATAAGGAATGTTTTTAGATGCATGGACATATATTTTTTGTTGCCTATTTTGGTTTAGCACAAATGCTTTGGCATTTGCGGCTTTTTTGTCCCTTCCAATTAATATGATGGCATTGTTAACTTTTTATAAATATATTTAAAATTTAGGCCATACAACGTAGAAGCATATTCTTCCTAGCAAAAAATCTTAGGCTATGTTACATTTAATTATTTTCCTGTTGTTGTGATTCTGTGGCTGCAACTGCAACTTAGCACATTTACTATGTGCCCTTAGACAGTAAATGTGTAATTGTTACTCCTATCAGTATCTCCAGGTTTTAATTTTCTTTTGGTTTTTCATGGTTGTCTCATCCCATCATGTCTTAGTATATTTCTAAATTTTAAATATTTTTAACTGCACATTTATGTATTGTCTTTTAGCAGATTGACATTATGGCTGTTAACTTTTTTTATGGTCACTATGGAATCACAGGTTAAAGAAAGTAAATGGCTTGTCAAGTGCTTCCTGAATTACTTGAGGCATGACAAAAACGAAGTGAATGTTCTCTTTGATATACTTACCATGTTCTTATTTCATAGTCGTATAGACTATACATTCCTGAAGGAGTTTTACATCATTGAGGTAGTTCTAATTGCATCTGAATTTTCTGATAAATTCTCAATGTATACTTTATTCCATTCACCTGCGAACTATCTTGATGCCTTTCAGGTTGCAGAAGGTTATCAACCAACCATGAAAAAGGCTCTCTTATTGCATTTTCTCAACCTTTTCCAATCCAAACAACTTGGTCACGATCATTTGGTGATTGTAATGCAAATGCTCATTCTTCCAATGCTTGCACATGCCTTTCAAAATGGCCAAAGTTGGGAAGTTGTTGATCCTGCTATTATAAAGACTATTGTTGATAAACTTCTTGATCCTCCAGAAGAGGTATTTCCTGATACAATTTGTAATTTCTTATTTGGCTCTTTAAATCTTCTTGATTCAGTGTCTGATACAACTGTTTGAGTTCATATATGCCTCTGAATACCTGTTATGTAGGTTTCTGCTGAGTATGACGAGCCTTTAAGAATAGAACTATTGCAGCTTGCCACTTTGCTTCTTAAATATCTTCAGAATGATCTTGTTCATCATAGGAAGGAACTAATAAAATTTGGGTGGAATCATCTTAAGCGTGAAGACACTGCAAGCAAACAATGGGCTTTTGTGAATGTTTGCCATTTCTTGGAGGCATATCAAGCCCCAGAAAAAATAATACTCCAGGTGTGGAAACTTAAGACTTCTGTTTAAATTTTATTTACTCAAATTGTATCTTGTAAACATGAGGATTTCTACTGCTAGTTATTCTCCGGATGATTCAGTGGAATATTTTTCTTATGGAAAGACAGTTCCTTGTGATTTCTAGGTTTTACTTCGTATTAGAAATAATATAATAGTATTGTATTATTTATTATTCTGTTATTCTATTAGGTTATTTGGGCTTGGCCCATTAGGTCTTTTAACCTCTTTAAATAGAGGTCTTTTGTACAGTTCTATACACAATTGAATACAATACATTCATACATTCTAATTTGGTACCAGAGCTCTTTGTTCTGAGAATTTTTCGCTTCCGCTAAGCCCACTGCTTAGGCGTTCTTTCCTTCCTATAACACCGTGCGTCCCTCCGACTTGGTTCTACACTGTTCACGTGGTTTTAAAAAAAATCACTGTTCACCGCGTCCTTACAGTCCGCACAGATTTACTGTTCACCGTCAGTACAGATTTATTGTTCATCGCGTCTGTACAGGCACTGTTCATCGCGTCTGTACAGGCACTGTTCATCGCGTCTGTACAGGCACTGTTCACCACGTCCGTACAGGTACTGTTCACGCAAAAAAAATTAAAAAATTCCGAGACAGATCTGCTCGCCTTCCTCTCCTATTTTCAAATCTGGTCATATCCTTTGTTTTATTTTGTGATGGAAAGCTCAAGTAATGCGTCCAAAAACAATGACCGACACCATCTCCAGTACTACTCCATCTCCATTCTCTTCTCGGGCCAGTGATTCCAATTGGAACAGTGGACGCGGTCATGGCCACAGACAGAGGCCTCGTTGCAATTATTGCCAGAATCTTGGGCATTTTGAAGAACGCTGCTATAGGAAGTACCCTCATTTGAAGCCATCGACTGCCCACTTCGCTCAAGCTGATGCTACACTACCTTCTGCTGGATTAGTAACTTTTTCAAGTGCCGACTATGAGACACTTCTCAAGAAGGTTTCTTCTCAGCATCCTACTCAAGACACTGGTAACATGTTGCTTGTTTTTATCAATCATCACTTGGACCCTGGATAATAGACTCAGGTGCTACTCATCATCTTTGTGGTAATAAAGATCTCTTCACTTCTCTTTCTTATTCTAATGACCTACCCTCTGCCACTCTTGCTGATGGCACTAAGGCTCTTGCTCGTGGAATTGGGGAAGCCAACCCAACTCCCCTTTTAACTTTGAGTTCTGTTTATTATATACCTGACATTCCTTTTAATTTAATCTCTTTAGCCAGTTGATTCATTCTCTTTCATGTACTTACCTTCTCTAAACAATCATTTTCTATGCAGGATTTGGGTACGGGGAAGACGATTGGAGCGGGCATTGAGTCACGAGGTCTCTACTATCTGATTGCACCACCTTCTCCAGTAGCCTGTTCTCTCACAGAGTCTCCTGAGTTAATTCACAACCGTCTGGGTCTTCCAAGCCTCTCCAAGCTTCAACATATGGTTCCCTTTTTATCTAGTCTTAAGTCTTTAAATTGTCATTCTTGTCAGCAAGGAAAGCACACTCGTTCCTCCTTTGCTAATAGAGTCAATAAAAGAGCTGATTCTCCTTTTTCTATTGTTCATTATGATATTTGGGGTCTGAGTCGAACAATGTCTATTTTGGGTTTTCAGTATTTTGTCACCTTTATTGATGATATCTCTCGTTGCACTTGGGTTTATTTAATGAAAAATCGTTCTGAATTATTTTCAATTTCTCAAAAATCCTGTGCTGAGATAAATACTCAATTTGGTGCTTCTATTCAAATTTTGCGCAATGATAATGCAAAAGAATATGTGTCTCTTGAGTTTTCTAAATTTTTGGATAAACGTGGGACATTACACCAGACCACTTGTCCACACACTCCACAACAAAATGGAGTGGCCGAACGTAAGAATCGACATCTGGTTGAAACTGCTCGTACCCTACTAATTCATATGAATGTTCCACTTCATTTTTGGGCAGATGTTATAATCACCTCTTGCTTTCTCATCAATCGCATGCCCTCTTCCGTACTCAATAACGAAGTTCCACATAGTGTTTTATTTTCAGGAGCACCTTCCTATCCTCTACCTCCACATGTATTTGGATGTACCTGCTTTGTTCATGATCTTACTCCAGGAAAAGATAAATTAACATCCAAACTCGTCCAGGAGCTTATCATTTATTGGTAATGCCCGATAGTCCACACATAACCTCCAACTTCCGTCTTTCTTTTTTACGAGTACTAATGGATTGGAGTAAGGGCTGGTACTTGGGTAGATCCACCCTTCAGCTAATATATCCTTCACAAATTTCTCAATTTCTTCCTTCTGATAATACAGATAACGGTACAATCGTATGTTAGGGACATTGGCTCCGTCCTTCAAAAGTATGTGATGATGACAATGCCTGATGGGAGGTAGACCCGAAAGCTGCTTAAAGATTTCCGGGTGTTGCTGCAGCATCTGTGCTACCCCATCTGAGAGATTGGGTGGGTCATTATCCGCCACTGTTGCAAAACCCAGCTCCATATAGTACCTCTCAGCCCCTTTTCTTAATGGCTTTCCCCAGACCCTTAAAGGAAATTTTTCCTCTTGATAAAAAAGGATCCCTTTTTATTTCTGTCAACGTTCCTTCCCTCGGCACCTGAAGCGTAAGCTCCTTAAAGTTTGCCCTTATTTTTTCCAACCCTTCCATCTAGGTATAACCTAAAATGACGTCTTCCCCACTCAAACTAAATAGAAAGAAATCCTGAACAATCGACATACCTGACAGCTCCAGTTTGAGTTTGTGACACTTCCCTGGACTGCAAACCTGATACCTATTACCCACTGTAACCGTGTGCGTTTTTGCCTTGTTGATTGGGATGCCTAACTCTAAAGCCAATTGATCAACCAAGTTGTGCGACGCTCCCAAATCTATCAACATCACCAATCTATGACTGCATATTTGGCCCCACAACTTGAGCGAGTTGTTAGTAGTTAGCCCTGCGATGCTATGCACACTCAACTGAAGCGTTGTCTCTGTTTCTGGCCCCATTCACGTTCAGATTGGCTTCTGGACCGTCGACATCTGTCTCTCTAAATCCCAATAATAACACATTAAAGCTGGGCTTCTGGCAGATGTGATCTGGAGAATATGGTGCACCACAAGGGTGACATACATTTCGCCGTCTCTTATCAAAGAGTTCTTCCAGTGACAGACGTATGTATCGAGCTTGATTTACCCCATTGATGCTAGGGTTTCGATTGATAGATGCCGCACTACTATCCATGTTTGATGCTGGGTTCAAATTGTTTTGGCCCTCAAGAGATCCATTTAGAGTATTGTTAATTGGCCCACTTTGTCCTGGCCCATTTCGCCCTCCACCCATAAACGCGTTGGGTCTGCTTTCCACACTAGCAGACCTATTGGGCAGGGCCACTCTGGTATAATGGGCTCTGTTTGATCCCTACCCATTACCAGCCTTTCCCATCATCGTCCCCAATCTCCCTAACACTGTCTCCCTTTCCTATACTCGTTGAGCTAAGGACATCAAACTTTCTAAGTCACTAAAGTTATGCAGACGGATTTCTACACGAATCTCTTCCATCAGCCCATTAATGAATGCAGCTCGCATCATTCCATCATCGGTGTGACATAGCGATGTTGCCAGCAATTTGAAGTTCTCTCTGTACTCCACGACGGACCCATTTTGTCGAAGGCACGTGAGAGCCTCGTAGGAGTTCCCCGAAGAGGAAGAATGAAACTGTTTTAGTACAGCCAAGCGAAAATCGTCCCAACGAACGGTCGGGTTCCTAGGTTCCCACCATTGGAACTAGTTTAAAGCTCTTCCGTCCAAACAAATTGACGTTGTCTCCACCTGTTCTTCCATGGGAATTCGATTTATATGAAAATAGCGTTCTGCCTTATAAATCCATCCATATGGATCATCCCCAGCAAAGTACGAGACCTCCATTCTCCTTATTCTTTCTCCTCACCTGTATTCCCAACGGTACCTCCACCGCCCACGACTTCTCCATTCTCCCCTGTTCCATTGCCCACAACTCCTCCGTTCTCCCCTGTTCCACCTCTGCTGTGCTGAACACGTTCATACCTATCCAAGCGCTGCTCCATTTGATCCATAAATTGCATCAGTGTAACGTTAAATTGCTGAATTGAATTTTCCATTCCCACCAGACGCCCATCAATTCCCCCTTGTGTTGTTTGATCTATCCATCTCTGCTCGATTTCTTCTACTCTAGTCTCCATGCGTGACCTTACCATTCACCACATTTTTCTTTTTCTTTTTTTCTTTTCAAGATCAAGAGCTTTGATACCAAATTGATGGTACCCAACAATGAAACAGTAAAAAAAAATCACAAATAGCATGGAAATACTTCTATTGATGCAACAAGACAATGGAGATAACTCCTCTACAGACTCAACGATATTGGAAAATAAGAACAGAGCAATATTGACTCTTCACCCTAATTACAGACTTCACATGCAGTAGCTCACCACTACTGAACACTAAACAGGACACTGAATTAAGACTCAACACTAATTACACTATAGAAACAATAACAGTGAACATAACTCCCTCAACAAGGGAATCCACCACCTCATTGAGCTTCCCTTTTCAATAACACTATTGCAATATTCTCAGATACCCTTCAGATCCCCCTCTTTCTCCCTTATAACTAACTCTCCCCTCTCTACACCACCCACACTTACCTCACCATTTAGAGCCACCCACATGTCCCTCCTTCTAACAAACTCTTTCTTTTCCTTCTCTCTCGAATTCCCATCTTCAGCAGTTACACGCTCCTCATTGGCTTTGGTATTTTCATTACTCATTTCATTGGGCTGTTGAGTACTCTCTTCGTTGGTCTTGGGCTGGTTTTGGGCTTCTTTGTCTTTCCCTTTATTTTTCCATCTTCTGCGGCTGTATACTCGAATTGGGTCCATCATCCTCCTTCTAATCGCTATTGTTTTTTGTGTTTGATATAGAAGTTGGAGATAGTCTTTATATTCGTATTTTGAGAGTACTTTTTGCCAGGGATTTTTAAAATAAAAAATAAAATACATAAGACAAAAGAGAAGTTACCTTTTGTTCTAGTTTCAAGAGCTTGAGTCGAAACTTGATTCCTCTATACTGAAAAAACTTCTTACTGAGACTAGCTCATAAGAGGAGTTTTGGCTTTGTCTGAAATTTGGATGAGCTTTGAAAGCCTGTCTTTATTCTGTGTACCTAACTTAATATGACATGCAAAAATATGTTGTCTATATATCTGTATCTAGATGATGCACCAGCACCTTAACACTGATTTGTAACTGCAGGTTTTTGTAGCTCTTCTTAGGACTTGCCAACCGGAAAATAAAATGTTGGTCAAGCAGGCTCTTGACATACTCATGCCAGCGCTGCCGCGCCGTTTGCCACTTGGTGATTCTCGGATGCCCATATGGATAAGATACACTAAGAAGATCCTTGTTGAAGAAGGTCATTCAATTCCAAATCTTATTCACATATTCCAACTTATTGTCCGCCATTCAGATCTCTTCTATAGCTGCAGAGCTCAGTTTGTTCCTCAAATGGTGAATTCTCTGAGTCGCCTTGGATTGCCTTATAATACCACAGCAGAGAACAGACGTCTTGCCATTGAACTTGCTGGATTAGTTGTTTACTGGGAGAGGCAAAGACAAAATGAGATGAAAGTTGTTAATGATTCTGATGCTTCCAGTCAAATAAATGATGTCTTTAATCCTAACTCAGCTGATTCTAAGCGATCTGTGGATGGGTCCACATTTCCTGAAGATACAGCTAAGAGAATAAAAGCAGAACCTGGTCTGCAATCCCTGTGTGTCATGTCACCTGGTGGTCCATCATCTATCCCCAACATTGAAACCCCAGGATCTGCCATTCAACCTGATGAAGAATTTAAACCAAATGCTGCTATGGAGGAAATGATTATCAATTTTCTGATAAGAGTAAGGCTTACTTCCAACCTGTTTTTTTACCTTTTACATAGAGTTGATGCTGCCAGGTTAAATCTAGTGACATTTTTTCATTTGGGAAGAAGCTATATCCATTATTTAATGCTGTGGCTGTACAACTTGCTGTTACTTTACTCAAAAGTTGGCAAACTTGGTTTGAATTTGGTGATGTTGCTACTTTCATTGCGATATTGTCTATTTTTTTTTTCTAATCTGATGAAATAGTTTGTGTAGCTCATGTATTCCATCGAAATGGATTAAGTATTCTGAGAATAACTTATTATTGCAATCTACACCTACCCTTTGATGTCTAGAGATGACAATTATGCGCATGCATGATATAGTTAATTAAAAGATTCTCAGTGCATGTTCAACAATCCCTTCTAGAACATTCTGCTTCTAAGGTTATGATATTGATGATTAACTCCGACTTCTGGAATTAGGTTGCCTTGGTAATAGAGCCGAAGGACAAAGAAGCAAGTGCCATGTACAAACAAGCTTTGGAGCTGCTTTCTCAAGCTTTAGAGGTGTGGCCGAATGCAAATGTAAAATTTAATTATTTGGAAAAGCTACTAAGCAGCATTCAGCCATCTCAACCAAAGGATCCTTCCACTGCGCTGGCACAGGGTTTGGATGTCATGAACAAAGTTTTAGAGAAACAGCCTCACTTGTTCATAAGAAACAACATTAACCAGATTTCTCAAGTAGGCCTAACGCCATTTTTTTTTGTTTTTCTGATTTGCCAAATGATTCAGTGTTTATAGTGATGTAATTGTTTTTCTTTCCAGATTCTTGAACCATGTTTCAAGCATAAACTTTTAGATGCTGGCAAGTCTTTTTGCTCACTGTTGAAGATGATCTTTGTTGCTTTTCCTCAAGAAGCAGCTACAACACCTGCTGATGTTAAGTTGTTGTACCAGAAACTTGATGATTTGATACAAAAGCATGTTGCCAATGTCACTGCTCCTCAAACAGCTAGTGATGATAATAATGCTAGTTCAATTAGTTTCCTGTTACTTGTCATAAAAACCTTGACAGAGGTACAAAGGAACTTCATTGATCCTTCTATTTTGGTTCGCATTCTTCAGCGGCTCCAGCGTGATATGGGTTCATCAGCAGGTTCTCATTTAAAACAAGTATGTGGATTTTTGGTCCCTCATGTTACTATATTTTTTTTGGTTTTATGATTTATTTTTTTATTTTTAATTTACTGCTTAAAATGCAACTTTGATCAATGTAAAAATTAAACTTGAAACTGAGAATTATAGATTAGAAGTGTAGAGGAAACATGTGTCACTAATCAGCCTACACGTGCATATATTACAATTATTATGTACTATATTAACTATAAGAGAAATCATCTCCTAAATTAAGAGCTATTCAGTACTTATCACCTATGACTGTCAGTCAGTAGTAACTAATACTACTCTGACATGCGCTTAATTCTAACACTTCCCTCAAGCTGGAGCATATATGTGGTATGCACAAAGCTTGTATAAAGTCAAGCTGAGGCCTTTTAAGGGACTTAGTAAATATATCAGCTAACTGGTCATTGTAGTTGACAAAACCAAAAATGATCTCGCCTGAAAGAACCTTTTTCTCTGCAAAAAGGCAGTCAATCTTTGCATTTGGTCCTTTTGTGAAAGACTGGGTGAGAAGTAATATGTATTATTAAATGGAGCTTGTTTTTAACCACGTAAGTTCTGCCATAGCACAATGCTCGGCCTCTAAATTGGATGTAGCAAATATATTCTGTTTCTTACTGCATGAAATTAAGTGATGGGCCTTCAATAAATATCCAAGTCCATTAGTTATTATTAGTTAGGATTAGTATATATAGACATTTAGGGTGAGGTTTCATTAGGCATGAATTTAGTATTGGCTTATGGGGAAATTGGGGATCTCTGGAGTTGAGATTTCTAGGTTTATTTTCTGCATATTAGTGTGTAAAAAGAGGCAATGCCTACATTATCTCTATAATTTCAGTGTTATTTTTCTGGTTCCATCATTAAGTTACCTCTAACAAAGACACAAAACACTGAAATTGATCACCTATTAGACAGTGAATTCGGACAACTTGAGCAGTGGATGTAGCAACTATAGCTGTATGATCAATCTTCATACAATGTCTGCTGGTAATGCAGGCGTTCCCCTCCTGCCACTTTAGTTTTATTGCACCTGTCTGACAATGTTTATTCTATATGTTAAGTCTATGGAGGTGATTCCAGTGTCATTTGTTTCTGGTTTTAATCTATAAAAAGTATGCTTAATTTATTCCCTTTCCAATTTTTGGATTTAAGAATTTTGTTCTACATTATTAGGGTCAGAGAACAGATCCAGATTCAGCTGTCACGTCTTCTCGTCAAGGTGCTGATGTTGGAGCAGTTATTTCAAACATAAAATCAATCCTAAAACTTATCACTGAAAGAGTGATGGTTGTTCCTGAGTGCAAGCGTTCTACATCTCAAATATTGAATGCTTTGCTCTCAGAGAAAGGTATTGATGCTAGTGTACTTCTTTGCATACTTGATGTGATTAAAGGGTGGATAGAAGATGATATCTGCAAACAAGGAACTTCAGTTGCACCAAGTGCCTTTCTCACTCCCAAGGAGATAGTTTCTTTTCTTCAGAAGCTTTCACAAGTTGATAAACAAAACTTCACTCCAGTTGCTCTAGAAGAGTGGGACCGTAAATATCTCGAACTTCTTTATGGGATTTGTGCAGATTCAAATAAGTAAGTAGTGCACATCTTAAGTCTTTCTGTGTTATGCTTGGCTTGTATTCTGTCTTTATTTATTTTGTTTTATTTTTTGACTTCCAGATACCCTTTATCCCTGCGTCAGGAGGTTTTCCAGAAGGTGGAAAGGCTGTTTATGCTTGGTTTAAGAGCTAAAGATCCTGAAATTAGGATGAAATTTTTCTCTCTCTATCACGAGTCACTTGGGAAAACTCTCTTCACTAGGCTTCAATTCATTATCCAAATTCAAGATTGGGGAGCTTTGAGTGATGTCTTCTGGCTCAAACAGGGCCTTGATCTTCTCTTGGCAATATTAGTTGAGGATAAACCTATAACACTAGCTCCAAATTCTGCCAGGGTCCAACCACTTCTTGTTTCATGCTCTCTTTCGGAACCATCTGGGATGCAGCAAAAGGCTAATGATGGATCTGAAGGAACTGAGGATGCTCCACTAACATTTGAGACCCTTGTGCTTAAGCATGCTCAGTTTCTTAACAGCACGAGCAAACTCCAGGTAGACCAACTGATTGTCGTATTCAAGGTTGTATAGCTTGTATTTTAGTTTGATTGCCATGGTTATTTTAGGAAGCACAGACACGCTGCTTTTAAAAAAAAATGTGTCGGACACGTGTTAGACACTGTCGTGCTCCGACACGCGGTCAATATTTTTTGATATTTTTTTTTTGATCCTAATTTTATTTTATTTTATCTATTTAACTAAACATGAAAAATTAATTTATAAATCAAATATTTTCTATTATGGAATTTGACATGAAAAATTAACAAGGCATGAAAATTTAGATTTTGCTTTATATTTATGTTATGGAATTTGAATATTTGATTAGTTATATGATTTATTATGGGCTGCTATATGTATTAAACTATATTATATATATTAAAAATATTATTTAATATCACAATGTGTCCTAACTTGTCGAAATCTAATATTTTTTTAGAATTAACGTGTCGTGTCCTGTGTCGGTATCGGTGCAACATAGGACCTATGGCAGTGACACACTTGTACTATGGAGAACTTGTTATATTTTATAAATAAAAAATTGTTTCAATGATAAAAACTGTTGACTTTTTTTTTGGCATTTTTCTTCAATTGACAAATACTTAAAAAGTGCTATAGTTCCATCTCTGTTTCTCTGTGGCACCTATTGTAATTAGCTGTCAGCCAGAGTGGCAAATATTATATAGTTCCCCACTTACACAATCATAACAACTTTTCCAGGTGGCTGATCTATTAATTCCATTGAGAGAGTTAGCCCATACAGATGCTAATGTTGCATACCATTTGTGGGTTCTGGTATTTCCAATTGTCTGGGTTACATTACATAAAGAAGAACAAGTAACACTTGCTAAACCAATGATTACTCTTTTGTCTAAAGATTACCATAAGAGGCAGCAAGCAAGCAGACCAAATGTCGTGCAAGCTCTATTAGAAGGGCTTCAGTTGAGCCATCCTCAACCCAGAATGCCAAGTGAACTCATTAAATATATCGGGAAAACTTATAATGCATGGCACATTGCACTGGCTTTGCTAGAAAGTCATGTTATGTTGTTCCAGAATGACTCCAAATGCTCTGAGTCTCTAGCTGAGCTCTACCGTTTGCTCAATGAAGAGGATATGAGGTGTGGGCTGTGGAAGAAGAGATCAGTCACTGCAGAAACTAGGGCTGGGCTTTCTCTTGTTCAGCATGGTTACTGGCACCATGCTCAAAGTCTCTTTTATCAAGCCATGGTGAAGGCAACTCAAGGAACATATAACAACACTGTACCAAAGGCTGAGATGTGTCTATGGGAAGAGCAATGGTTATACTGTGCTAGTCAACTTGGTCAATGGGATGCACTGGCAGAATTTGGCAAGACTGTTGAGAATTATGAAATTCTTCTTGACGGTCTTTGGAAATTGCCTGATTGGACGTATATGAAGGAGCATGTCATTCCTAAAGCTCAAGTGGAAGAAACTCCAAAACTTCGTTTGATTCAAGCATACTTTGCCCTTCATGACAAAAATACAAATGGTGTGGGGGATGCTGAGAACATGGTTGGTAAAGGTGTTGATCTTGCTCTTGAACAATGGTGGCAGTTGCCTGAAATGTCTGTGCATTCCAGAATCCCCCTTCTGCAGCAATTCCAACAAATTGTTGAAGTTCAAGAGTCAGCTAGGATTCTATTGGACATTTCCAATGGAAATAAACACACTGGAAATTCTGTGGTTGGTGTGCAAGGAAACCTTTATGCTGATCTGAAGGACATCCTTGAGACATGGAGACTAAGAACTCCAAATGAATGGGATAATATGTCTGTTTGGTATGATTTGCTGCAGTGGAGGAATGAAATGTATAATTCTGTTATAGATGCTTTCAAAGATTTTAGCTCCACTAATTCAACACTTCATCATCTTGGCTACCGTGACAAAGCTTGGACTGTCAACCGGCTTGCTCACATTGCTCGTAAGCAAGGCCTGTTTGATGTGTGTGTCACCATACTTGAAAAATTATATGGCCATTCAACCATGGAAGTGCAGGTATGATAACTACTTTTGTTAAAGGTGTGAGAGAACTACTTCCCTTTTGCCATTATGTTGGTATCTATTCATGGCATTTTGAATTATATATAAGCCAATTCTTTTGGGGTGACTTCACATTCATCTTATGGATGATTCTTTTGATAAAATGTTGACTTTGTCATTGTATTTCGAGTTTTGTTTTTATAAAGAAGCGATTCAACCTAAAAGGCTAAATTGTTAGGTGAATGTCACATTAATGATTTTATGTTATTTCTCTAACGTGCCCCTCACACTGGAGCCCATTAGGTTTGAAGAATTGACAATGCACGGGTCCACCTATCTATGCTAAGAAACTCCACAATAGTTAATTATTTATTAATAGAATTAGGGCAGTAATGATTGAACTCGTGACCATTTTGATATAGAAGCTCTAATACTATGTAAAAAACAATTTAACCAAAAATCTTAAGTTGTAAAGGTGAAAGCTGCATTAATAATTCTATATTATATTTCTCTAATAGTGATTAATATGGATGATATTTGAAAATGTAGGCATACGTGGGCATTCTTTACAGTGTTTGCATATATCCATGTACACACATAGCCTTAGCATGCCCGTTTTATTTCTTGATTATGTTTCTTTTTTTTAAAGTACAGTGAACTTTGACATTTGGGAACTTGTGTAGGTTTTATCTGATATGCTCTTTAAACATATTTACAGGAAGCCTTTGTTAAGATAACAGAGCAGGCAAAGGCATATTTAGAAACAAAGGGAGAACTTACAAATGGTCTTAATCTGATCAACAACACTAATCTAGAGTATTTTCCTGCAAAGCACAAGGCTGAAATTTTCCGTCTGAAAGGGGATTTCTTGTTAAAATTGAATGACTCTGAGAGTGCTAATCTTTCTTATTCGAATGCCATTAGTCTTTTTAAGAACTTGCCTAAAGGGTGGATAAGCTGGGGAAGCTATTGCGACGTGGTAATCCCTCTTGTCTGTTTTTCGTGCTAATACTTTTTATGCCTATTAACTTGAGCTTTATACTTATCCATCATCTTCTTCAATTAGGCTTACAGAGATACTCATGAAGAGATTTGGTTGGAATATGCTGTCAGCTGCTTCTTGCAAGGTATAAAATTTGGTGTGTCCAATTCAAGAAGTCATCTAGCTCACGTGCTTTATCTTCTTAGCTTTGATACTCCTAATGAGCCTGTTGGAAGGGCATTTGATAAGTACTATGAACAAGTACCACATTGGGTTTGGCTTTCTTGGATTCCGCAACTCTTGCTCTCCCTTCAGAGGACAGAAGCTCCTCATTGTAAACTTGTTCTTCTGAAAATTGCAACCTTGTATCCTCAGGTATGTGTTGTTTGCATTTGTTCATGGCATATTGTGTCGATCTGAAATTAACTTGTTTCTTCTCCTGATATTCAGGCTTTGTATTATTGGCTGCGCACGTACTTGCTGGAGCGACGTGATGTTGCCAATAAATCTGAACTTGGTAGAATTGCTATGGCTCAGCAAAGAACACAGCAAAGCGTTTCTGGTACTAGTGCAGGTTCTCTTGGTGGTTTGGCTGATGGAAATGCAAGGGTACAAGGTCCAGGTGGGAGTGCCTTATCGTCTGATATTCAAGGTCACCAAGGCGCTCAGTCTGCTGGTGGAATTGGAACTCATGATGGTGGAAACTCGCATGGGCAAGAGTCTGAAAGGTCTACTAGTGCAGAAAGCAGCATGCACAATGGAAATGACCAACCTTTGCAGCAAGGTTCTGCAAACCACAATGAAAGTGGTCAGAATACTTTAAGGCGTGCTGGTGCTTTAGGTTTTGTGGCTTCAGCTGCCAGTGCTTTTGATGCTGCAAAAGATATAATGGAGGCTCTCAGGGGCAAGCATGCTAATTTAGCTAGTGAACTCGAGGTGATCTTCATTCAGATTTTTTAAGTTACTTTCTCTTGCTTAACATTAAATGCATGCAGCCTCACTTTCCCTCTCCTGGTTGCATGCATTGAAAAGGGCTGCTCTTGGCCTATAATTAAACTATATTTTTTAGGAGAAACTATGAGATAATTGTATACTTAATTGATTGAATGGACCTATGAATCAATGTAGCAGAGCAGACGTTAAGGGAATGATATAGGCACATGAAAAGGAATGATAGATATAGAGTAAACTTGGATAAGTGTTAAAAATTTCTACTTGTTGCATACCAAAAAAAAAAAAAAATTCTACTTGTTTAGTACTTCCTGGCAGCTCATCTTTTATGTTGTTTTCAAGAACTAGCATTTCTGTGGATTGAACTAGCGCCAGTATTAAAAATGATTTGTATATGCCTATATGGTATGAATTGCACCAATGTATCTGAGAATAAGATCTGGATTAAGTGTTGCCTGAACTAGATGTTACTTAGATGATTATGACGAACCATTTCATTTTGCAGGTTCTACTAACTGAAATTGGTTCCCGATTTGTCACTCTGCCTGAGGAGAGACTTTTGGCAGTCGTTAATGCTTTACTCCACCGCTGTTACAAATATCCAACTGCTACAACTGCAGAAGTTCCTCAATCTCTAAAGAAAGAGCTCTCAGGTGTTTGTAGGGCTTGCTTTTCAGCAGATGCTGTAAATAAGCATGTTGAATTTGTGAGGGAATACAAACAGGATTTTGAACGTGATCTTGATCCAGAAAGCACTGCTACTTTCCCATCTACCCTCTCGCACCTGACTGAGCGGTTGAAACACTGGAAAAATGTTCTTCAAAGTAATGTTGAGGACAGGTTTCCAGCAGTATTGAAGTTGGAAGAAGAAAGCAGGGTATTGCGGGACTTCCATGTTATTGATGTTGAAGTTCCAGGGCAATATTTCACTGATCAGGTGACCACTTCTGAATTTATTTTCTTGAACAATGCCAAAACTTCAATTTTCTCAATTTTATTTCTTATATGTTTGTTCACAAGTTAGCCTGAGAGAGTCTTTGGTGCATCCTATGCTGATTCTTTTTTCCTTATTTACTTCATTGTGTTCCAGGAAATTACACCAGATCATACTGTGAAGTTGGATAGGGTTGCAGCTGATATTCCAATTGTACGGAGGCATGGGAGCAGTTTTCGGCGTTTGACTTTAATTGGCTCTGACGGTTCCCAACGCCATTTTATTGTGCAGACGTCTTTGACACCCAACGCGAGAAGTGATGAGCGCATATTACAGCTTTTCCGTGTGATGAACCAAATGTTTGAGAAGCACAAGGAATCGAGACGCCGTCACATATGCATTCACACACCAATAATTATTCCTGTTTGGTCCCAGGTTAAAATGACTTTCCTTGCATACATCACTGTTTCTTGAAAATGGAATCAGGACAACCAATACTGCAAATGAAACCCTTTACCTACTTAAAAGTATCCACTAATCCCTGCTTGAATTGTTGTATGGACAGGTTCGCATGGTAGAAGATGATTTGATGTATAGTACTTTCCTTGAGGTCTATGAGAATCATTGTGCTAGGAATGACCGTGAGGCTGATCTTCCCATCACCTATTTCAAGGAGCAGTTGAACCAGGCTATATCCGGGCAAATATCTCCAGAAGCTGTTGTTGATCTCCGTCTGCAAGCCTATAATGAAATAACAAAAAATCTTGTTACTGACAACATCTTTTCACAGTATATGTACAAGACTCTACCAAGTGGCAACCATATGTGGGCTTTTAAAAAGCAATTTGCCATCCAGTTGGCCCTTTCAAGTTTCATGTCCTTTATGCTACAAATTGGTGGGAGGTCTCCGAACAAGATTCTGTTTGCAAAGAACACAGGAAAAATATTTCAAACTGATTTTCATCCTGCATATGATGCAAATGGACTGATAGAGTTTAATGAGCCAGTCCCTTTCAGGCTAACAAGGAATATGCAAGCGTTCTTCTCCCATGGAGTGGAAGGCCTTATTGTATCTTCAATGTGTGCAGCAGCACAGGCTGTGGCTTCACCTAAAGTGAGAACTATGTTTATCAACCGAAATGTTTTACAATATTTTGATGTTTTAATTGTAATTCATGCAATGTAAGGCGGTCAACTGATTCGTTGTTAAATTGCTGTATTGCAGCAAAGTCAGCATCTATGGCATCATCTAGCAATGTTTTTCCGTGATGAGCTACTATCTTGGTCTTGGAGACCAAGACCCCTTGGGATGCCCATGGCCCCTGCTGCGGGTGGTACTATGAGCCCCGTTGACTTCAAACAGAAGGTTGTCACAAATGTGGAACATGTTATTGCAAGGGTTAAGGGAATTGCCCCTCAGAATTTTTCTGAAGAGGTGAGCAACAGAACAAAATTGTGTTCACTGTTCAGTTTTCTCAAATTGTTATCTTTTGATCTAATTTAATTGGAAATTCTAAGATCAGGTTTCCTTTTTAGTTACTGGATAGATGGAACGGAGATAAATGGTTATATAACAAATTCGTAAAAATATATTATGCCTTATTCTACCAAAAATGAAAGGGATTCATTTTGATCCTCTGGATTAGTCTATTTATGTTTGTAATAATTGCTGTAAAGAACCAATTCAACCCAAAAGCTTAAGCTGTTGGGTGAGGTTACATTAATGGTTTTATATATCTCAACATGCCCCCTCACACGAGAGCCCATTGGGCTTGAAGGGTGGACAATGCACAGGCCCACCTACCTGTGCGAACAAATAAATTCCACTTGAAAGAAAGTGGGGGGCGGCGAGGATCGAATTCGGAACACGAGGTTCTGATACCATGTAAAGAACCAATTCAGTCCAAAAGCTTAAGCTTTTGGGTGAGGGTGTGAGGGGGCGTGTTGAGATATATAGTCCCACATTGGTTGGATGAACAACTAATGTGAAGTTTATAAGGCCTTGGACACTCCCACCCTTTGAGCTAGCTTTTGGGGTGGTGTATCCCGAGGTTCTTTGACATGGTATCAGAGCCTCGCCGTCCCCCACTTTCTCTTGTGGACTCTCTTAGCACAGGTAGGCTGGGCCTGTTGCATTATCCACTCTTCAAGCCCAATGGGCTCTCGTGTGAGGGGGCGTGTTGAGATATATAGTCTCACATTGGTTGTATGAGCAACTAATGTGGAGTTTATAAGGCCTTGGGCACTCCCACCCTTTGAGCTAGCTTTTGGGGTGGTGTATTCCAAGATTCTTTACATGGTATCAGAGCCTTGGCGTACTGGATTCAAACCTCACCGCCCCCCACTTTCTTTCAAGTGGAATTTCTTTGTTCGCACAGGTAGGTGGGCCTGTGCATTGTCCACCCTTTAAGCCCAGTGAGCTCTCGTGTGAGGAGGCGTATTGAGATATATAAAACCATTAATGTAGCCTCACCCAACAGCTTAAGCTTTGGGGTTGAATTGGTTCTTTACAATTGCTAAAATAACTAAAGGGAAGAAATGGATGAGGGCTTTTGCACTTTCATTTTTCCTATTGACATCTCTCATTTTCCCGATTTCTCATTCCCTTATTTGGAGGGCAAGCCTTGCGTCAGTAGTAAGGTTTGCTCTTTTGTGATCCGAAGGTCACATGTTTGAATATGGAAAACATTTTCTTTGGAAAAATACAAAAGTAAGATTGTGTTCAATTGATCCTCACCCCATATCCGCATATTTGGGGAGTCTTGTGCAAAGGTATTTGCTCTGTGCTTCATTCCCTTATTGATCAACCAGTTTGCCAGTTCATACTTATGATTAGATTTGAAGTTCTAGCACAATTCACATGGTAGATTTAATGCTTTTGGAGAATGTTTATCTATTGGCTGAATCACGAATTTCTCTTAATTTGGTGTATTTTATGCTGCTATTTTAATCTCTTGCATTTACGTTTTGTGTTTATACAGGAGGAGAATGTCATGGATCCACCCCAATCCGTGCAGAGGGGTGTTACTGAGTTGGTTGAAGCTGCCTTAAACCCAAGGAACTTGTGCATGATGGACCCAACATGGCATCCCTGGTTCTAAGATCCAATTGCAGTCTTTTCATGGGTATCTCTAGCAGTACTGTAAATGTGTGTACATATTCCAGCTGAATTGAGCAATGTTACTAACTATTTTGAAATTCAGTTGTAAATAGTTTAGGTTTTTCTTTTTTTCTTTTTTCTCTTCTGTAGAGTAGAACGGTATCCACTGTAGAAAAGTAATTACAGGAGCTTGATCCGGTAGTCATATTGCTTCGTAAAAATGAACTGAGTTTTGCTTTTACAATATTTATAAATGTGGAAATCTTGAGATGAAGACATCTTGTGCACTTGAATTGCTAAAAAGAGTGAACGGGATAAAATTCTTTGTTTTTTATTTTAAGAAAAGGGAATAGTAAGAGTACGGAGTAAAAATGTAAATGTTTGTCCTTTCTTTGTTTTTTTGGATAAGCATTTTTCTTTTTTCATGAGACAATCTTGTTCGGGATGGGTGTAGGATTTAAGTTTTAAATACCTTTCAAAAATAGTATTGGAGAGGATCCATATATGATTTTATTCTTATTTGCTTAATTCTAATATGTCAACTGAATTATATCATTTGGTAAAATATTTTTATTTTGATAATTAAGAGAGAATTCTTGGTTCCACAGAATAAAATATTCAAAAATAAAAAATCCTCTCTGTACTACCAAGCATTTCCGTCTGAGCTAGTTTTTTCAAACTCAACGTGTCTTTCGTGTTTACTGCGTCTTCTTACCACGTAATTATTGCTGTTAATCAACAACTTTCTACTAAAATTTTCGGGGCACTTTTGCTCGTTCCCACCACCATATGAAAGAGATCTTGACAAGGGACAACCCACCGTAAGATTCTGCAATGGAAGGATCCTAATATACTATCTTGTTAAATAAAGTTCCTATCTTGTTTCTTACTTGTGCAGTACTTGTTTGGATCCTAATATACTCGTGAAACAAGCTGTGTCACCTTCTTCTTTTTTGGGTACATTGTGTGACCTTTTTTAATTACATAATTAAATGGTGCAACGAGATTTTTACCATTAACAGTAAACTAAAATTAAATTTATTAATTTAATCTAATAATATAAAAATTAAGGTGTCTGTGTATTTCATATCACGTCTATCATATTTTATTATCAGGAATAATATTTCTCATTTTATAGGAGATAAATTTTATTTTCTAGACAAACATAAAAGTACGTGGATCCATTTTTTTTTCTCTCGTTTCTCCTCACATAGCCTCACATATTTTTATGTGTATATAGAAGATAATTTATAATATTAGAAATATTAATCTCTTTATTATCAAGTAGGTTATAATTACATACCCTTAATTAAGGTTTCTATGTATTTCATATCTCATGCTATTTTAATGGTGGTTTTTGTCATATTTGATTATGGGGAATAATATTTTTCATTTTACAATAGATAAATTTTATCTCCTACATAAATATAAAAGTAAATGGAATTCATATTTTTTCTTTCTCTTCTTTTCATATGGCTCCATATATTTTTATGTATATATAAAAAATAATTTATAATATTAAAAATATTAATCTCTTTATTATTAGGTAGGTTATAATTACATACCTTTAATTATATATGCTTTTAATACGGATATGGATATTCTATTATTAATTTTTTAATTCATCTCTGTCTTCATATAAGTGACGCGCTATCAAAATTTAATTTGCAAGGACTGTTTAAGAGAGAAATAAAACAAAATTTACACGGAATAAAGTTATGTTAATTTTAAATTAACTCATGTTTAATTTTTTATTTAAAACTTCTTTTTAAATTATAACTTATCACGCAATTAAATTTTTCTCTTTCAAAAAATCACCTTTCAATTGTGATCTGATTGGTCCAAGATGGGATGAGTCAAACCGCGCATAGTTAAAGATTGAAGATTATGACCTGCAAAGACACTCTGACGTTCAAGTCAGTATCAATGCGATGTGTATATAATTTTTTCCGAGAGATATGTATCTGGGATTGATATCTTAAATTTTATAGTGTGTTTTATGCCGTCATTTGTAGGCGTCATATCTTATTGATAATTTAGGGTGGCTGTCCCATTCTGTCATAGTTGTTATCCTGCAGGCTATTTCTTGATAAACAAGTCTAGGTGTTAGTCTGTTTTCGTAGAGTGGTGGCAAACTGGAGCTAACTCATGATACATTTGGTTCTCATGTAACTCATCTACATTTGGTTCTCATGTGCGGTGGACCTTATAAGATCTCTATGTCCTTTCTTAGTCTTTAAGTTTTGCCTGGTGGCTTATGATAGTCTACGCAATGAGTCTGTGCTGAAGTGTAGTTCGCGTAATGTGGTCATTGCGCCCCACCCCTTGGGTCCCTCATGAGCCTCTCTAACTATTGGGCCTATAGGTATCCGGATCAAATTGAATTATTTTTTGAAATTCTCTGAATAAATATTTTTTAATTCATTCTCTCTTTTCGTATAAGTGAGGCTCTATCAAAATTTGCAAAAGAAAATTTTAAATTAACACATGTTTAACTTTTTTTAAGAAAACTTCGTTGTAAATTATAACTTATCACCCTGCACTTCGATTTTTCTTTTTTTTCTATCAGAAAATCACCTTTCAATTGAAATATATTCATTCTTGAATCAATTTTTGAAATTCTCTGAATAAATTTTAATTTGAGCTAATTCAACACAACATAAAAATCAAAAACAGTTTTATTCGAGAAAATGAGCAATAGACTCCACCATGAATTGTAGTCACTGTTAGCTTTCCATTCACAAATAAAGCCTAAAGAAATCCAGGGAACTCCTCCCCCATCCAGATCAGAAGAAACAAGCAGCCAAAACAAGTGGTGTCAAAAAGGAAACAGAACACCACCAACCAATTACATCTTCATGTGTCACAAATCAGATTTTTCTTCCTTACTCTTCAGAAAAACGTATGTGTTTCCCTTTTGGGGTTGGCAACCCCTTCAAGCGCAAGATATTAGGCGAAGAAGCAGAAACACACTCAGCATAGTTTTCTTCTTCTTCATTGACAATCTCATCATCACTATTGTAAACAAATCTCTTGTGCTTTCCTGCAAACTTGGGAGCTATCCTTTCACTCATGCTAATGTTGTTCAAGCCTTTACACAGTTCATCAAGCACCAACCCTCCTTCATCATGTTCTTCTTCAACATCCTCATAATAATCTTCTTCATCTTCAGCTATTTCCTCATCCTCCTCATCATCATATTCATCATGGGTGCTAGCATTGACCTGCATTGACCAGACAGAAGCATCATCATCTTCTGTATTGGCCGAGAGCTTCTCTATGTAGCAGCTTCTAACTTCGCTTCCTTGTACTACTTCCTGATAACTCAGCTCCGAGAAGCATTCTTCTGATGCATCGGAAACTTGAGACTTTTCTGAAAAATCCAGAAGGAGAGACCTTGTTATCAGGATTTCTTCTGATTCAGAATTCTCTTGGTTCTTTCCATCAAACATATGATTCACTACCTGCCATCAAAACAAATCAATTTATTACCACATATGATTAATCATAGGATCATGAATTTGAGATTTTATTTAGTCTATGTTAAGAAGCTTGGGATGCACCATCCCAAAAGTTAGCTCAAAGGATGGGAGTGCCCAAGCTTATAAAGGCCACATTAGTTGCGCATACAATCAATGTGGGACTATATATCTCAACGGTCTAATCAAAATCTGATCAATTTAGCCAGGACTCTCTACCAACCTGAGAATTTAAAGGGATCACTGAAGCCAAACCATTGGTGCCACCACTAGAAAGATTCTGAATTTGAGGAATAATTGCTGGCGTTGGGGCAAAAATCTCTTCTTCCACTTTCTGCAACTGCAAGAGGGTTTTCACCTGACCCCTCAGCAAGGCCTCACCAGACCCTGGCGTGTTCTTCACTCTGCTTCCTCTCTGCTTCGCCAATGGGGTCTCTATATTGCCTCCATTGGCAAGCCCTATTATTGGGGAATCATTTGTTATGTCAATTAGTGCAGATCGATCTTGCTGTTGCCCCTTTGATTTTGAATTATTCTTTTCGGAATCTTCAATCTTTCCTGAAAATGAAAAGGGAAAAAGATGAGTGAAATTTGTTTGCAACATTTTTTGAGGAAGAAAATGGGAATCTAACTGGAATGTGATTTACTACTGCTGTTGATGATGCCGTTATTTGAAGCATTCAAGTTCTGTGATCTTGTGACTCTTCTTGTGGACGATGATGGGGTCTCCATTGAAACCGATTCAAGATCACCCCAATACTAAAAGTTGAATGCTTTCGATGAATTATTGATTTGTACTCAGAGAGAGAGAGAAAGATTCAAGAATATATGGGATTAGGTCAAAACTTTAGGGTTTATAAAGGAGTTGGGTGAATATGACCGTTGGCGTACTGAAAAGGAAGTAGCCGTTAGTTTCTAGCTTTTGAATTATGGGTCATTTTATTTGGGCTGCTTGACCCATTATCGGATACAGCCCTTTGGAAATCTGCCAATTACAGTGTATACAGCGTGGGTGAGCAAATTATTTTTTTAAGTAACATTGTGCGTGTGCCTATTTGTTAATACATTAAAGTCACCATGAGTTCTGGAAAAAAAAAATTAACAAAATCAAATGAATCTGTTTATATAGTAATTCTTAATTAAGTACAAAATCAAATAATTACTTTATTACTTAATATTATAATTTAAAATAACTAAAAAAAATTATTAAGAGGATATAACATTTGTCACAAATAATTGTACCCATGGAACCTCAAGCGTCTAGAAATCAAACAAAAATTAAATTTTATTTACCGTTAGGCTTGAAAGTCAGGCAACCTACCAAACTTTTCTATCTTTTCTCACTGGGGATAGATATATTTATGGGTTTTATTAGTCTCATTTAACATAAGATAGTTATCTTATATTGTAGAAAGAAAATAGGTGAGTCCCTAAATCACCGCCCCCCCAGTCAAACTGGTGCTTGTTGTTGCACCAGGGGTCGTTGTGCCTGATGCTAAGGTGTGTGTATTTTGTATTTTGTATCCATTGAGCAAAGATAGGTTGTAATTGTATAGCGGTATCTGAAAACATATCTTGAGGGCGCCCTAAAGCGCTCATGGTATCGTTATGAATATACAAACCAAAACTGTGAAAGCCTAAAAATATACACACCCAGTTGAGGTGTGATATGATTGCATCACGATGTCGAAGGACATGATCTAAAAGATCATTGTATCGGGTAGTTAGATCATAGTCTCTTACCATAAAAATGGCTGCATGCGCAGCAGCACCAAATATAAGGAATCCACCAATCCACATGTGGTGTGTGAACAATGATAGTTGGGTACCGTAGTCAGTAGCTAGGTATGGATAAGGGGGCATAGAATACATATGATGAGCTACAACAATGGTCAAAGAGCCTAACATAGCTAGGTTAATCGATGATTGAGCATGCCATGATGTTGTTAGGATCTCATATAGACCTTTATGACCCTGACCTGTAAATGGACCTTTATGGGCTTCTAAAAGATCTTTTATATCGTGACCAATACCCCAGTTGGTCCTATACATGTGACCTGTTATCAGGAAAAGAACTGCAATAGCTAAATGATGGTGTGCAACTGTTGGGAACTCGGTTCCATCAAACTCGGCTAGGAAGCCTTTTGTGTGGAAGTCAATCAACAAGATCCGGAGTTCGGATCTCGGCAGTATCTCGGCCTGAATATCACCAGGTCAACAGTGCAGCGGAAAAATCAAAAACAAATAGGAGAGAGAGAAGAAGAACACAACCAAATTTTAACGTGGAAAACCTTCTCCAATGAAGAAGTAAAAACCACGGGACCTAGTCCAGATCAAGATCCACTATGAAAATAATGGTTACAAGAATCAAATACACCAATGTGGTGGTTAACTCAGCCTCTCCAACAATGGTGATAATCAAACTACCCTAGAGATGTTTCTCTCAAACTCTCCCTAGAGATCTCTCAAATGCAAAGCATAAAGCTTTGCTCAAACAATCAAACAACTTTCTCTCAAATTTTCTCTCAAACAAAATCCCCTCTTCTGACCTAGCCTCCACCCCAACTAATGAGTATTTATAGGAGGTGAAAATTAGGGTTAGGGGTATTTTAGGAAAACCCCTCAAATGGGCTTAGCATTGAAGGAAGGCCCAACAAATCTCCCCCCCCCCCGATTTCAATGCGTCGGCTTCAGCATCAACCCGGCTCCTTCACAGCAGTCTTCAAATTTTCTTGCTGGAACCGGCATCGTCATCATATCGGACCAATTTTGGTCAGTGTGCACCTTGACAAGTTCGAGCTCTCTACCTTCCACCACATCCCAGATCCAGTGATACCTCACATCTATGTGCTTAGTGCGGGAGTGGTAGGTCAAATTCTTTGCAAGATGGATTGCACTTTGATTGTCACAACCTAGCTCGTACTTGTCTTGTTCATGGCCGAGTTCCATGAGGAACTTCTTCATCCATAGCATCTCTTTGCTTGCCTCAGTTGCGGCAATGTACACAGCCTCAGTTGTCAAAAGTGCAACACATTTCTGAAGTCTTGATTGCCAAGAGATAGCTCTTCCGGCAAATCTCATCATGTAACCTGTAGTCGACTTCCTCGAGTCAAAATCTCCCCCTAAATCAGAATCCGAGTAGCCTTGCAACTCAGCTTTTCCTTCTCCAAATCGGAGACATAAGTCGGTGGTACCTCAGAGGTACTTGAAGATCCACTTCACTGCTTCCCAGTGCTCTTTGCCGGGGTTTGACAAATATCGACTTACCATTCCAACAGCATATGCCAAGTCGAGTCTGGTGAAAACCATTACATACATCAAGCTTCCGATGACGGATTGATATAGGACCTTCAGCATCTCGTCTTTGTCTTCATCAGATCTCGTACATTGCTTCTGGTTCAGCTTTATGTGTCCGGCTAGGGGGGTGCTCACTGTTTTGGCTTTGTCCATGCAGAATCTTTCAATATCTTCTCAATATAATTTTCTTGACTCAGCCATAGTAGCTTCTTTTGTCTATCTTGGATAATCTTGATTCCGAGTATCTGCTTTGCAGGGCCAAGGTCCTTCATTGCGAAGGACGAGCTTAACGCCTTCTTCAGGGCGGCTATCATCGATTTGTCTTTCCCTACAATAAGCACGTCGACAACATATAACAAGAAGATCCAAAAATCTTTGTCCTCATACCTCTTCACAAATACGCAGTGGTCGGCTTCTGTCTTTTCAAACTTGTGATCGGTCATGAATGATTCAAATTTTTTGTACCACTGCCGAGGTGCTTTCCTATACGAAGGATAATAATTGAAATTGGTGTTTAGCCCTAAAAAGGAAGGGAAAAAGAAATCTCATGTTACATGACAATTCTAATCTCATATTATAAATATTATAAGTATGTGATCAGACCAGATACGGTAGGGATAGCCCAATACGTATTAAGCCCAAATCACACACGGTTGAGAGTCCTTTGGTTGTTTCTGGCCTGGGCCTGATATTGTTGTTGGGGTGAGCTTCAGCTCTCGGTCCTTCGACCTTCACGATGCACCAGATGGGGGGTACCTGCGAAGACACTCCGAGGCTTAAGTCAGTATCAGAGGCGGGTGTTTATGTTGTGAGAGTAAAGGATCATCGTACCTTGGTGGTACATAGTGTGTTTATATAGTAGTTGAGATGTGTGCTCATACCTCTTCAGGGCGGCTATCCTCGATTTGTCTTTCCCTACAATAAGCACGTCGACAACATATAACAACAAGATCAAAAAATCTTTGTCCTCATACCTCTTCACAAATACGCAGTGGTCGGCTTCTGTCTTTTCAAACTTGTGATCGGTCATGAATGATTCAAATTTCTTGTACCACTGCCGAGGTGCTTTCCTATACGAAGGATAATAATTGAAATTGGTGTTTAGCCCTAAAAAGGAAGGGAAAAAGAAGTCTCATGTTACATGACAATTCTTATCTCATATTATAAATATTATAAGCATGTGATCAGACCAGATACGGTAGGGATAGCCCAATACGTATTAAGCCCAAATCACACACGGTTGAGAGTCCTTTGGTTGTTTCTGGCCTGGGCCTGATATTATTGTTGGGGTGAGCTTCAGCTCCCGGTCCTTCGACCTTCACGTTGCACCAGATGGGGGGTACCTGCGAAGACACTCTGATGCTTAAGTCAGTATCAGAGGCAGGTGTTTATGTTGTGAGAGTAAAGGATCATCGTACCTTGGTGGTACATAGTGTGTTTATATAGTAGTTGAGATGTGTGCTCATACCTCTTCAGGGCGGCTATCCTCGATTTGTCTTTCCCTACAATAAGCACGTCGACAACATATAACAACAAGATCAAAAAATCTTTGTCCTCATACCTCTTCACAAATACGCAGTGGTCGGCTTCTGTCTTTTCAAACTTGTGATCGGTCATGAATGATTCAAATTTCTTGTACCACTGCCGAGGTGCTTTCCTATACGAAGGATAATAATTGAAATTGGTGTTTAGCCCTAAAAAGGAAGGGAAAAAGAAATCTCATGTTACATGACAATTCTAATCTCATATTATAAATATTATAAGTATGTGATCCGACCAGATACGGTAGGGATAGCCCAATACGTATTAAGCCCAAATCACACACGGTTGAGAGTCCTTTGGTTGTTTCTGGCCTGGGCCTGATATTGTTGTTGGGGTGAGCTTCAGCTCTCGGTCCTTCGACCTTCACGTTGCACCAGATGGGGGGTACCTGCGAAGACACTCCGATGCTTAAGTCAGTATCAGAGGCAGGTGTTTATGTTGTGAGAGTAAAGGATCATCGTACCTTGGTGGTACATAGTGTGTTTATATAGTAGTTGAGATGTGTGCTCATACCTCTTCAGGGCAGCTATCCTCGATTTGTCTTTCCCTACAATAAGCACGTCGACAACATATAACAACAAGATCAAAAAATCTTTGTCCTCATACCTCTTCACAAATACGCAGTGGTCGGCTTCTGTCTTTTCAAACTTGTGATCGGTCATGAATGATTCAAATTTCTTGTACCACTGCCGAGGTGCTTTCCTATACGAAGGATAATAATTGAAATTGGTGTTTAGCCCTAAAAAGGAAGGGAAAAAGAAATCTCATGTTACATGACAATTCTAATCTCATATTATAAATATTATAAGTATGTGATCAGACCAGATACGGTAGGGATAGCCCAATACGTATTAAGCCCAAATCACACACGGTTGAGAGTCCTTTGGTTGTTTCTGGCCTGGGCCTGATATTGTTGTTGGGGTGAGCTTCAGCTCTCGATCCTTCGACCTTCACGTTGCACCAGATGGGGGGTACCTGCGAAGACACTCCGATGCTTAAGTCAGTATCAGAGGCAAGGTGTTTATGTTGTGAGAGTAAAGGATCATCGTACCTTGGTGGTACATAGTGTGTTTATATAGTAGTTGAGATGTGTGCTCATACCTCTTCAGGACGGCTATCCTCGATTTGTCTTTCCCTACAATAAGCACGTCGACAACATATAACAACAAGATCAAAAAATCTTTGTCCTCATACCTCTTCACAAATACGCAGTGGTCGGCTTCTGTCTTTTCAAACTTGTGATCGGTCATGAATGATTCAAATTTCTTGTACCACTGCCGAGGTGCTTTTCTATACGAAGGATAATAATTGAAATTGGTGTTTAGCCCTAAAAAGGAAGGGAAAAAGAAATCTCATGTTACATGACAATTCTAATCTCATATTATAAATATTATAAGTATGTGATCAGACCAGATACGGTAGGGATAGCCCAATACGTATTAAGCCCAAATCACACACGGTTGAGAGTCCTTTGGTTGTTTCTGGCCTGGGCCTGATATTGTTGTTGTTGTGGTTCAGCTCTCGGTCCTTCGACCTTCA
>JAVKPL010000832.1:0-15670 GCA_032173675.1 Gastrolobium villosum
CTCAATATCATATAAGAGCAACACAAAGGGCTCTGATAATCACGCAAACTGCTTCTTCATTTTCTTTCTTCCTTTTCTTGTTTTTCAATTGGCACTCTTGGATATCGAGATGGCGAATCACGTTGCTGCTCCTGAATTTGTGTTGAATCCATCAAATCCATATTATCTACACCCAAACGAGAGCCCGTCGTTGATCCTAGTATCACCTCCATTGACAGGAAAGAACTACCATACCTGGTGTCGTGCTATGACTGTGTCCTTGATTTCTAAGAACAAGCTAAGCTTTGTTGATGGATCAATTATGGCTCCTGATCCAGTAGATCCACTTTTCCCTTCCTGGCAGCGTTGCAACACAATGGTCCTTTCATGGATTCATCGATCAATAACAGAAAGCATAGCTCAATCCATAATCTGGATAGAACAAGCATACGAAGCATGGAGAGACCTGAGAGATCGTTTCTCACAATCAGACATCTTCAGGATTACTGAAATCCAAGAAGATATGTATAAGCTACAACAAGGTGATAGGAGTATTAGTGATTATTTCACACAGTTGAAGATCCTATGGGATGAGCTTGAGAATCTCAAACCATCACCAAGATGCAGATGCATTGTGCCATGCAATTGTGGAGCCTTGACATTAGCAAGGACACAGAGAGATAATGATTACGTAATTCGTTTTCTGAGAGGATTGAATGAGCAGTATGCTCAAGTGAGATCACAGATAATGCTCATTGATCCACTTCCCAATGTGAATCGAGTCTTTTCAATACAGCAAGAACGCCATTTACATGTTGGAAGCATCAATGAAGCTCAACCTGATACAGGTATTTTTGCTAATCTAGCAAGTCAAAACACTATCCAAAGAGGAGGTGGAAGCTATAATAGAGGTCGTGGCCGCTTCAATTCCTATGGAAGAGGACAATTCAATTCCTATGGAAGAGGACAACACAATGGAGGAAGACTTTGTACACATTGTGGCCGCACAAACCACACTGTAGAAACGTGTTTCCACAAACACGGGTTTCCACCAGGATTTAGGAGCAGAAACGATCATTCTGCAAATAATGCAGAAACTAGTGAGGAATCACATCAAGAAACTCCAAATAGTTCTTCTCAACATATTTTCTCACATGAGCAGTATGAGCAAATCCTAAGTATGCTGCAGAATCAATCACAAGAGATCAATCCCGATACACATGCCTTGAACTTTGCACAATCCTCTGCCAATCAGGTAGACACAGATATGCCACCATCCCACACTCAATCAGGTAAAAATTCAATCCAATGGCTACTTGACACAGGGGCCACGGATCACATATCACACGATATCTCTCAATTTTGTTTCCTTCAAAAGATAAAGCATATACCTATCACATTACCGAATGGTCATAGAGTCTTAGCCACACATTCAGGCACAATAAAATTGTCATCCCAGCTTATCCTCTTAGATGTCCTATACGTTTCTAATTTTCATGTTAATCTAGTGTCTGTTACTAAACTTCTAAAAACCACTGCATTCACACTAATTTTTTCTGGCTCATTATGTTACTTACAACAGCCCCATACCAAGGTGATGACTGGTTTTGCTAGGCAGCAAAATGGGCTCTATGTGATAGATCTTGAAGGTACCAGTACACCAACCTCTCAATACACTGCAGTATGCAACACAATTTCTGGTTCAAATAAAGACACTCTTCTTTGGCACAGACGACTTGGGCATATTCCTAAGAAGTTGATGCAGCAGATGTCACTTACTTTCCCTTGCATTAATTGTTCTGGACCAATAGAACCTTGTGATGTATGTTTCTTAGCAAAACAGAAAAAGCTACCTTTTGTACCAAGCTCTACTAAAACCAATAAACCATTTGATTTGATTCATGCCGATATATGGGGTCCATGCTCACTATTTTCAGTTCATGGTGAAAAATATTTTTTAACATTGGTTGATGAATTTTCCAAGTTCACATGGGTGATCTTGATGAAAAATAAGAGTGAGACCAGAAGCCATATCCAAAACTTTATTACACTCATTGCAAACCAGTTCAATGTTACCATTAAGACCATTAGAAGTGACAATGGCAATGAATTCTTGATGAAGGATTATTTTCTTAGCAAAGGCATACTGCACCAAACTTCTTGTGTTGCCACTCCTCAACAGAATGGGGTAGTGGAGCGCAAACACCAGCACCTTTTGAATGTAGCCAGATCCTTATTCTTTCAAGCAAATTTACCTTCCACTCTTTGGCCTTACACAATTATCCATGCTACTCATTTGATAAACAGAACCATTACTCCCCTATTGTCCAATCTTTCTCCTTATGAAATGCTTTATCACACCAAACCTGACCTTACTCACCTCAAAGTTCTTGGTTGTCTTGTTTTGCCACAACTAATCCTGCTCATCGTACTAAATTTGCCCCAAGAGCTTTAAAATGTGCCTTCCTTGGTTACAAACAAGGCACTAAAGGATCCATTGTTTATGATTTAGCTTCACATCAAATCCATGTTTCTAGAAATGTTACCTTTTTTGAACATCATTTCCCTTTCCAAAAGACTGATACTCCATCCACTGTTCCTCATCCTTTTTCTCCTCTTTATGACACTCCTTCCATTTTTCCTCCAAATCCACAACCACAACCTCAACCACAGCCACAACCTGTCCCTGCTGTTCCTTTACCTGTTCCTGATGTTCCACCACGTCGATCATCTCGTCCTCATCATCCTCCTCGATATCTTCAAGATTATCACACTGCCTTACTTACTGCCCAGCAACCTCAGTCACATGGAGGTATGATTTCTTTTTCTCCTGTTTCTTCTACTCCATATCCTTTGTCTCACGTGTTATCCTACTCACACTGCACACCACCTTATAAAAACTTTTGTCTTACGGTTTCTGCAAACACTGAACCTCACACATATGCCCAAGCCATTAAACATGCTCACTGGCAACAAGCTATGCAATCAGAACTTGCTGCCCTTGACCTTAACCACACTTGGTCTCTTGTTGATTTACCTCCTGGCAAGCTTCCCATCGGTTGCAAATGGGTTTTCAAAATTAAATATCATGCTGATGGATCCATTGAACGCTATAAAGCTCGTTTGGTGGCCAAGGGGTTCACTCAACTTGAAGGAGTTGATTATTTTGACACCTTTTCTCCTGTTGCAAAGGTCACGACCATAAGGGCTCTTCTCTCCATTGCTGTAGCACAGGGCTGGCACCTCCAACAATTGGATGTTAACAACGCTTTCCTACATGGTGATATTCATGAGGAAGTGTACATGTCTCCTCCTCCTGGTTTTGCATGTTCTAAACCTGGTCAGGTCTGCCGTTTGCACAAGTCTCTTTATGGCTTGAAACAAGCCAGTCGTCAATGGCATTCCAAGTTATCTACAGCTCTTCTCTCCCTTGGCTATCTTCAATCGTCTGCTGATCACTCCCTCTTCACTCATCGTCGTCAATCAGGCTTTACTGCTATTCTAGTATACGTCGATGACATTGTTCTTTCGGGTAATGATCTAGATGAAATCACACGTGTCAAAAGCTTTCTGGATGATCGTTTTAAGATCAAGAATCTGGGCAATCTTCGTTATTTTCTTGGTCTTGAAATCTCACGTTCTTCTACTGGTTTATCCGTTAATCAACGAAAGTACGTGTTGGAAATTTTATCTGATGCTGGCCTTCTGGGAGCCAAGCCCATGGCTACTCCTATGGACTCTTCATGCAAACTCACCACATCTTCTGGCTCACCTTTGGAGGATCCTTCTTCTTACCGCCGCCTCATTGGAAAGCTCTTGTATCTCACTACGACGCGCCCGGATATTGCCTTTGCTGTTAATCGACTGAGTCAATTTGTTTCTCAGCCTTCTGACATGCATTTGCAGGCTGCTCATAGGGTGCTTCGATATCTCAAAGGCACTCCCACTTCTGGCTTATTTTATTCAGCTTCCAGTGATCTCAGTTTACGTGCCTTTGCTGATTCTGATTGGGGTACTTGCTTGGAGTCTCGCAGGTCCATCACTGGCTACTGTGTCTTCTTAGGCACTTCCCTCATTTCTTGGCGTTCAAAGAAACAACCTACGGTTTCTCGTTCTTCCTCTGAAGCGGAATATCGTGCGTTGGCCTCTTTGACATGCGAACTCCAATGGTTGCAGTTTCTTCTTCTGGATCTTGGTATCTCTTGGAACCGTCCGGCTTCTGTCTACTGTGATAGCCGTTCTGCAATTGCCTTGGCACATAATCCTGCCTTCCATGAACGTTCCAAGCATATCGAGATTGATTGTCATGTCACTCGCGAGAAGATCCGTTCTGGTTTGCTCCATCTCTTACCCATTGCCTCATCTGCTCAACTGGCGGATTTCTTCACCAAACCTTTGCCCTCCGTTCAGTTTCGCTCCTTGCTTTTCAAACTGGGTCTTCACGATGTTCACCGCCCAGCTTGTGGGGGGGTATTGATGGATGATAAAGCTTAACCTATTTTAGCCTTCTAACTATCACGTGATTTACGGATTCTGTTTCATAGTTAGTTATTAGATTCAGTTAGTTAGTTGTTAGTTAGAGTGAGTTGTTATTATCTTTTCTGTTAGTTAGATGTATTTTAGAAGCTTTAGATTCTTCTGTATAAATACACTGCATATTGGTTAATTCAATAACGATGAATCATTTCAGTACAAATCTCAATAAAAACGACGCTCGAAATAAGAACAAACTTAAAATCACAACATACAAGGGTGTGACCACCAGATAGAGCAACAATATCCTGATCGCTAAGCCCCATTGCTTTGCCAAACACATCCCTCAGATGGTCAGAACCTGCAGTCACCAAACACCAAACGATGAGCAAAACATAGATAATCCATCACGAGCATTTATTCACATTACAAGTCCAGAATACTAACCCTTTGTTGCATCAGGCAAGCGACCCTCAGGAGGTGGCTCAGGCTTGTCCTGATCAGAAAAAAGCACTACAATTAGAATCCAAAATAACAACGGATGGTAACATCAAAGGTAACAAAGATAAGTATCAAATCAGATTTGTGCAAAGAATTAACTCAAACTTACGTTCAAAATCGTATTTAAATAATAACTAAAACAGATAGGCAAAGAAGAGAACAATAGCAGCTTTTGTAGAATAATTTACCCCAATTAGCGTAAATAATCATAAAACAGAGTACCAAAAAAAAAAAATACATACAGTTCTTATATGTGACGATTGTAATCATAGTTATTCAACAACACTACTCAAAAACGTTTCTGAATTTGCACTATTACAAATCACGTTAAAACAACAGATATAAGAAAATTAGAAATCAATCAGTTATAAAAAAAAAAAAAACACTATAATCGTTTAAAACTTGCAACATACCTCTCTTCCGGGGTGGAAGGGAATTTCAGGTCCACCAGTGACCTCAACAGCAACGACGCCAGCCAGCTGCGTTACCACAAAATAACATAAACAAAAAAACCATCAGAAACATAATCAAAAAATTTCAGATCTAATAAAATGATACAAAAACGCAATCCGAACATGAAATTCTCACCTGGTAGAAATCAGCGTAGCTTATGATGGGGAATTGCTCCTTAATTGGCTCCAACAGCCTAACAGCGATATCAAGCCCGTTGTTAGCACCGTGAGCAAGTTCAGATGGATGCTTAATGGTTCCGAAGGGACCTCCGGTCTTCGTCTTCGCGTCATAGGTCCCAGCAGAGTGCCACCTACACACACACACAAACACAAACACCAAATCATCACAACGTATCAACACAACAAACTACAAAGCGAGAATCGCACGTAACAGTGATCAAGTGTGAAGAAGGAGAAGATAACATACGCTAAACGGAGCATCAGAGGAGCACAGTTCTTCTCAGCGATGAAGCCCCTAAGCTTCCTCTTTGCCTTCTCAACGGCCTTATGGTAATCGAGGCTCACGGTTGGGTAAGACATTCTCACGGCTTACGATTCTGTACCAAAACCAAAAAAAAAAAAAAAAAAGGATCACATAACAGATCATGATCGAGTATGTGAAAAGAAAAAAATGGTGAAAATGTGGATCTAACGAACTGATCCCAAAATGAGCTGAACCGAATGAGATTTTCAGCGAAGAAAGTGAACGAACCTTGCAATCAAAAGGAAAGAAATGAAGTAAACCCTAGTGGCGCGAGCAGAGCACAAGCCAGCGATGGAGTAAATATAAGAGAGGAAGATACATATAAGGGAGTGAAGCGGAGAAAGTTCTAGTAGATGATAATGAGCCGTTGGATGCTTCAAATCCATCGGTTGTTATCGATTTGGGAAATTGACGGTTCGGATGGATCTGCACGTGTAAATGCACGGTATGGCTTCGCTAGGTAGGTGAGGCAAATTTATGTGACTGACCAGTGAGAAGAAAGAGATAGATGGAAAGATGGGGGATTATGGAAATTAGTGAATTCGGACTTTGTGGCGTTATGCCATTGGCCCTATTAACTGTTATATTCTGGGATTCAAATAACGAAAGTACCCTTGTTGAGGGAAGACTATGGAAATATGTGATTTACCCGAAATGTTCTCTGTATTGTGTTAGAGCCAAGTTTATTTGGTCTTCTAAAAAGGGGAAAAGTATTTTTTTTAATTATTGGAGATAATTTTATTTTTGATAAATTCAAAATAATGTTATTTTATAATTATAATGATAAAAGTTAATATAATCCCACAATATATTAAAATTAAAAAAATAATTTGATTTTCGTTCAAAAATAATGTCATTTTGTGTTCACCGAAAATAATTTATCTCCATTGACTAGAGAAATCTTTTACTCTTTAAAAAAAATATAATTTTTATGTTTTGTTTATTTTAAAAGTATTTTTTATAAAAAATTAAAATTATTTATATTTTTTAAAAAATATTGATTTTTTGAAGAAAAAAAGTTTGGCTTTTAATTTCTTTTTTTAGAAGTTAAAGCTTTTAGCTTCTAATAAAAACTAAGGCTCTGTTTGATTTATGTTATGCAAAATAGTTTTTTAATTTTAAAAACAAAAAATTTAAAAACATTATTTTATATAAGTTTTCTATATTTGTTATTCTAAAAATAACATTTGTTCTTTTGTTTTTAAAACAAAAAATAGAAAATAACTCTTACCTATTTTTATTCTCTTTTCCTACTTTTACTCATAAAAGTGACATAAATACTAAGAACAATATTTTATTAATGGATTTTTGGTAATTATAATCAAACAGATTTATTTTTTATTTTTTTTCTACCAAACAGTTTAAAAGAAAAAAATAAACACATTCAGATACACTCTAAGTCTTTGGTTTTTTTTTTTTTACTTCTATTTTTTTAAAAGCAGATATTCAAATAATCTTATAATAAGAAGGGCTTATTTTTCTTAAAAAATTAATTTTTGAAGAAAAAAGTACATCCAAACAAATCTTATACGGATTATTTTTATTTCATATACTTTTTTTATTATTTAAATCACAATGCTAAAATGGATTGGACGCACCAAAATGTGATTCGAAGGTTATTTAAGTAACTCAGTTTCCAAATTCTAAATGGGGATGCGAACCTTCGGTGAACAGAAAAATAAAATATATTTCCACAGTGTGAACGCATTCCGCTTCAGGAGATTCCATTTTGGGTGATGTTAATGTCACCTTTGAGGCATACCTTCTTGCGCGCCACCTAATTTGATTGCTCCACACGAAGATGTGCCTTTTTGCTGTCCCGACAGTCGCATAGTATGTTGAAATAATCGAGGCAATTGATGTTGAAATAATCTTTTATTTGTTACATTAAAATAACGGAAAAATATTTACCAATTTTAATGATACAAATTATATCATTTTAGTCTAAAGAGATGAAATTTATATCTTTATTTTTTTATCCATTTTTTCTCATATCATCTATATTTTTCTCTCACTTAAAATGATATAACTTTACATCCTTTAAAATGACACACATTTTACCATTAAAATAAGAGAAAAACTACTCTTGTGTTATATGTGATAACTTTCCCCTCTACACGTTTCACCTTTTTCTTTTCTTTTCTTTTCTTTCCTTTTCATTTTTCAGATGGTGAAGCCCATAAATTTGTCTCTATGGCATGAGATAACTTATTTCTTCTAACATAGATTAATAAAACCCTTAAAATAAATGGATTAATTAATATATTTCATATTATAGAAAATATAATTATCCCTATCACGTATAAAAGTATATTCATATAAACTCACGTGAGAGAAGAGAGAGAAAAATATGACCACACATATAATGTGTATGAGATAAAAAAAAATTATCTGTTATAATGAAAAACATTAAACCCAAAATAAATTTAGCATTTGTTGGGTAGTATATATTAGGAATTATCGATAGAATTTAATATTCAAGTTTTATATTGTCATCAAGTATTACGTTGAAACATTATTTAACTAATCTAATAATGTATTTTTTATATTATTTTAATAATATATAAAATTATATCAAATCAAATTAATTATCAATAAACTTTAAAAAAATCTTAACAAATTATTTTTTCTATTTTTTAACATTACTTTTTAGGCTTTTTGACTATTATGCCCTTAATTAGATAAAAAATAACCATAATACCCCCGACCCAAAACTATATACAATGTGCCTTATTTAATCGATTATACCAACTTTGTAGTCGATTAAGTATCAAAATATTGATTTAATCGATTACATCAGCTAAAACTCTTTTTCCAATCTTCCTGCCAATTGCAAAGCTCTATAAATTGAAGGAAGACGTAGATGCAAGGAACCGTGATGCAGAAGAGCTCCTTGCAGAGAAGAAAGATGCAAATCTTTTCAGGTAGAGTATGATGAACGACACAGGGATCATGTTTCTACATGGATTGTTTAAAGCTTGATCATTCAATCATGGAAGAACTCGCAATATTACCAAAAATCAAACTAAATTATGACAACAAGCACTAAGGAAGCATATTCTGCCATGCCAAATCCATATAAGCTAACCATAGAAGGGTACTTAAAAAAAGGAAGAAAAGGACTAACCCAATAATACATAACAACATTAAAGTTGCAGGGTTGAGTCGCATATAGTAGCCAACAGGAATAGCCCCGCGAAGCTCAAGCACAGGAAGAGTAGCAAGGGTGAATACCACAACCCCATCAAGCCAGCCCAATTTTCTCAACAAATTGGCAATCTACACAGCTATCACAACTATAGCTTCGTACACAGGAAGAGTAGCAAGGGTGAATACTTGATCGATATGGGTCAAGTACAATACAAAGCTTGAGTGAGGTTCAGGCTGATGGCTAGAGCATCTACACAGCTATAAAGCTTCGTACTGTATTGTACTTTACCTGTTGAGTTGGGGTTTAAAGACAGCTTTTCAGTTTTCAGTAGGTGTAATCGATTAATATAATCGATTAAATCAATATTTCGATACTTAATCGATTAAATAGTTGGGTAATCGACTAAATAAGGACAAATTGTTGTATAGTTTTGAGTTGAGGGTATTGTGGTTATTTTTTATTTAATTAGGGATATTATTGTCAAAAGCCCTACATTTTATATGACGTGAAATATTATATGCAAGTCTTCGGACATGTTTGGTGTACAGTATAGGATAAGGCAAGATAATATAAGACTAATATTATAACGCGTTATTGAAGACAGTGGGTGATGTTATATCACTAAGAGGTTTGAACCCATGTAAGTTTAACTGTCGTGAAAACATTGTTATATAATGTCTTGAATTTTGTGAACCTTTATATGCATGTCTTTATTCTAAAAGAATTGTTTCGTGAAAGACAACCATGATTTGTGATGAATCTGGTTTGATGGTTGATGGTTTTTCCAATTATATTAAGTCTTTTGTGAAATGACTTTATATATTTATAAGCATGGTACCAAAAATTGATATATAATCTTTTGGTTTGATATGCTTACTTTGATACTGGTTCAATGAGAAATGCAGTGAAATTTGATGTCATTTAATGGTATATAGTATGATAAATGGGAGATGTTTATGACATGAATATTTTGTTATTTTAATTATTATGTGTGAAATGTCATGCATTTATTGGCATCTAATTGTATATGGTACACTTAATGGATTTGATGGTGTTTGATATCCATTAACTCGTGACTTATAAATGTGAAAGATTTGACTTTATGATTTAGGCAAGTGATAATTCTTGCTTAAAAATGCACTATGTGCTTTGATGGATATAAAAGCCTTATATCTAGTGAAATATTTGATACTATGTGAACTCAAAATAGCTATCTTAGTGATGGCATGATCAAAGTGAATGTGATGACTTAAATGTTGTCAATGACATGATAATTGTATATTATCTTATGGTTAAAGTGAAGTTTATTATTTGGTATATGTGTTGTAACTAAATAAGAAAATTAAAGTTATAAGGAGCAATCGATGAGGAGAATATGATGGCCCGTCGAGTCTGTATAGAGTCTGGTATTATACACCAGACGACAGCTCCATATTCACCGCAATCAAATGGGATTGCAGAAAGGAAAAATCAGACATTGAAAGAAATGATGAATGTTATGTTAATTACGTCCGGTTTAACACAGAATTTGTGGGGGGGGGCCATTTTGACGGCTAATTACATTACTAATAGAATGTCTCACAAAAAGACAAATAGCATACCATGCGACATATGGAAAGGAAAGCAACCATCCTTGAAATACTTTAGAGTGTGGGGGTGCTTGGCAAAGGTTACGTTTCCTAAACCTAAGAGGTTGAAAATTGGACCTAAAATCGTGGATTGTGTATTCATCGGTTATGCACTTAATAGTAGTGCTTATCGGTTTCTAGTTTATAAATCTAATGTTTTATATATACACGTTAATACGGTTATTGAGTCAGGGGAAGTTACTTTCTTTGAAGACATATTTATGTATAATAAAGTACATGAATCAAGTGGTAATAATGATGACCACATTGTGATACCTCGGGATGCTACAACTAATACTGATCCTATAAAGGATGTAGAAGATGAACCTAGACGTAGCAAGAGGCAAAGGACAACAACATCCTTTGGACCTGATTTTATGACGTATTTATTAGAAAATGAGCCTCGAACTTATAAGGAAGCTATAACGTCTCTGGAAGGACTATTCTGGGAAGAGGCTATTAATAGGAGATAAAGTCTATCTTGTCCAACCACACTTGGGAATTGATAAATCTTCCTTCTGGCAATAAGCCTTTAGGAAGTAAGTGGGTGTTCAAAAGAGAAATGAAAGAGAATGGCATTATTGATAAATATAAAGCAAGACTTGTGGTAAAAGGCTACAGGCAACGTGAAGGTCTCGACTATTTCAATACTTGTTCACCTATTACAAAGATCACACCCATTAGGATGTTGATCGCAGTAGCTGCATTGAATGGATTAGAAATACATCAAATGGATGTTAAGATCGCCTTTGATGTGCCTCTGGCAGGTGTGATTTTTATGTGATAAAATTGACAAGAATTGAGTCATAAGAGAGCAAATTAAATACATATTGGCTAATTATATTGATTCTTTGAATGTCAATAATATTCACATTTTAATTGTATTTTTACAGGGAAATTATAGCACACTATGAGTTCCAAGCATGACGCGGGTTGCAGCGAGCACATCAAAGTGGCGCTAGGTAGCAACAAAGTGGCGCTCCTCAGCGCAACAAGACAGAACCTTGGCGCAACCTAGCGCCCATTTACGAAAGAAAGCGGCGCTTCTCAGCGCAATAAGACAGAAGGTTGGCGCAAGGCAGCGCCAATTTACAAAGGAAATGGCGCAAGCTAGCGCCGAAAGTCAGTACACTGGCGCTAGCTAGCGCCTAAAAACAAATGAAATTGGCGCTAGTTAGCGCCAATGAATAGTAAAAGTGGCGCTAACTAGCGCCATATATGTTGAAAAAGTGGCGCCACCCAGCGCCAATTTGGAGTGGCGCAAACGTGCGCCAATTCGGTGCCAACCGGCGCCGGTCTGCGGGACGGATCTCCGTGTTTTCTGAGGGGCACTTTTGGAAAGGAAATAAAATATTATAAAAGCACCTCTTATGCAACTAGGTCAGCAGACTTTGGCAGATCTGAAAAAAGGAAAAAACACAGATACAAGGTTCAAGGACAGATCTGGAGATTGGAGGAGAAGAGCACTGGAGTTGTTCTTCGTTCTTCATCTTCATCTAGTATTTCTTTATCTTTTATTTTTAGTTTATGTTGAATTTTAGATCAGCGATCAGTATGTTGATCGGCTAGATCATTTTTATTGTAGTCAGGGTCACGATCCATATGTGAACCCTTGACATGAAGGATTGATTTGTGATTTTTAATTTATATAATTATCTTTATCTTTACTCTGTGCGAATTTCATATTCCCTTTATTAGAATTGATCAATCTGATAGTTGGGGATATTCTGAGGATCAAAATCGTAGATAGGAATATTGGGGTTTTGATCTCGAAAGGGGGTAAGATAACAATCTGTATGCGTGCTAGGAATAGACGTGTATACGATTGCAGATGCTTAAATTATCACGCCCATTGCTTGATCCCATGAGAAACATTGCAAGGACTTGGGGTTTCTCATGGGATTAAAGGGTTAACCCTGCAAGGAATTGAGGGTTAACTATTAAATCTTTTAGATGATAATTTATCTGAGTGATTATATAAATGATTTTTATAAATCAATCCGGAGTAAAAAGCGGGGATCATTTGGTGAATGAACCCTGGCTACAATACTTTTCTCATATTTTTCTAAAAATCCATTTTCAATTGTATTGTTTTCTTTTTCAATTCAAAAACACAAAAACAAGTCTTTATTTTTAATTTCCCTCAATTTGACAATATTTGTCACACAAACCCCATTTGAAAACTTCCATTCGTTAAGAAAATTTTTACTTGATATTAGATCTAATCCCTGTGGAGACGAACTGTATTTATCACTTTATTACTTGTGCGATCGGTATACTTGCCGGAGAGCATCAAGTTTTTGGCGCCGTTGCCGGGGATTAGCGTTTCTGATATCATATAATCTTGATCTTTAGGATTGGATTTGTGAATATTTGTGAATATTTTTATTTTTTTTTATTTATTTTAATTTTATTTGAACAGTGTTACTAATCTCTTTTCTGAAGTTGTATGCGAGGTACTCTCCCAGAATTTCCACTTAATTTGGAGATCACTAGAGCAGAAAAGAGGAACAGAAAACTTGCTCGGAAAAAGCTTGCATTCAACGAGTTGGGAATTCTGTTCGAAGAAGCAAAAACAATGGCTGGGCACAATAATGAAGTGGACAATCCACTCATGGATACAATCCTCACACCAGCATTCAACAGACCTAATTCAAGCATTATTCATCCAGAAACGGGCAACAATTGGGAGCTCAAATCTGCCAATATTCAATTGGTAGAGCGAGCTCAGTTTGGCGGAGAGGCAGATGAGGACCCTCACAGGTTCATTGACAGATTTCTGATGATCTGTGACTCAACCAAGCACCCCCAGGTGTCCAATGATGCAGTCAGGCTGAGACTGTTTCCCTTTGCTCTTAAAGGGAAGGCTTTGAATTGGTTGGAAAGGCAACCAGCAAGAAGTATTCCATCATGGGAGATTCTTTCAAATAAATTCTTTGCTGAGTTCTTTTCCATGGAGAGGTTTAACCAGATGGTGAATGATATCACCAATTTCACTCAGGCTGAGGGTGAAACTATATGTGCAGCATGGAACCGCTTCAAGGATCTGATGAGGAGATGTCCTCATTACCCCATGACTAATGGTGATCAAGTCAGAATTTTTTTCAATGGGTGTAAACCTGAAGTGCGGATGGTATTGAATGGTGCAGCAGGTGGCAGCATCAAATCCTTGAGAGCAAATGAGACTCTTGAGTTAATTGAAAGAATGGCTGCCAACGAAAATGAAGGTTTGACAGCCAAGCCTAAGAAGGGAATTTTGCACCTAGATAATAATGATGCAGTCCTGGCTGAGAATAAATTGCTATCACAACAATTAGCAAATCTAACCTCAAGGGTAGATAAGATGCAGTTTTCTAATGTACAAGCTCAAGCTGCTGCAGTTGTTTGTGAATATTGCAAGGATGATCATGAGTCTAATGAATGTCCAACATTATTATCTGATGATCCTCCTCAACAGGTTCACGTAAATGGTGTGTGGTATGACCAGCGACCCCAACCACATAATATTTCAAGAAATCAGAATTTTCATCCAGGAAACAATAATTTCCAGCGGAAGGTGCAAGGTACTGGTCTTGATTTCAAATCAAATAATTATTTGCAACCACCACCAGTTCAACCAAAGGAACCTTCTGATTTAGAAAAGCTAGTGGGACAAATGGCCCAACATTCAAATGCTTTTATGGAGGAGACTCGAGCAAACACTAGGAATACACAAGCTTCTATCAAAAATTTGGAGAACCAAATTGGCCAGATAGCAAAGCAGGTAGCTGAAAGAACTCCAGGTACATTTCCTAGTAATACAGTCACCAATCCGAAGGATGATTGTTTGGCAATAACAACTAGAAGTGGTAAGGTGTTGACTCCTCCAACAAAGCCTAAGGAGGTCACTCAACCAAAGCCAATCACAAATGTGGAGGCCGATGAAAATGCCAAAGAGCCAGAAGAAGTGGTGATTCCTTCTGAAACTGAAGGACATATAAAAAACAATGAAGAAGAAGAGCCACAAATTATTGCTGCTGACAACAAGAAATTTGAACTGAATCCTGAATATGTTAGGGCTATGGCACCTTATCCAGAACGATTCAAGAAAGATGTTCAAAAGCAGCAATATTCAAGATTTCTTGATATTTTCAAGAAATTACATGTGAACATACCATTTGCTGAAGCTTTGTCTAACATGCCCAACTATGCTAAGTTCATGAAAGATTTATTGTCAAGAAAACATAAGCTGCAAGAGTGCCAGACAGTGACACTCACTGAAGAGTGTAGTGCTATCATACAAAAGAAGTTTCCACCCAAACTAAGTGATCCAGGAAGCTTCAATATTCAAATTGCTATTGGTAACACTGATGTTGGCAGAGCATTATGTGATCTTGGGGCAAGTATTAACCTGATGCCTTTATCAGTTTGCAAATCTCTGGGAATTACTGAGTTAAAACCCACTATGGTTTCTTTGCAACTTGCCGATAGATCTTTGAGGAGACCAAGTGGTGTTATTGAAGATGTTCTTGTTAAAGTGGATAAGTTCATTTTCCCAGCTGATTTTGTGGTATTAGACATGGAAGAGGGTACTGAAATGCCCTTATTATTGGGAAGACCTTTCTTGGCCACTGCTCGAGCCATGATTGATGTGGAAAATGGCAGGTTAGAGTTAAGGATGAATGATGAGACCATCACCATCAATGTCTTTGACTCCATGAAACAATCTTCTGATAAGGGCGATTGTTTCAGACTTGATATCATTGAGCAAGTGGTGGAAGAAGAAGTATCTTCTAGTCAACAATCTACTGAACCACCTGTGGGGCAGGAAATGATTCTTTTCAAGGAAGAGAAAAATGAGTTATTTGAAGTCCTTGAAAGAAAGATTCTGACAAGGAAGATGGTGCCCCAAAGGTTGAGTTGAGGGAACTTCCGGAAACTCTCAAGTATATCTTCTTGGGGGAAGAAGAGACTTACCCTGTTATCATTAGCAAAGGGTTGTCTTCTGAACAAGAAACAAGAC
>JAVKPL010000833.1:0-15784 GCA_032173675.1 Gastrolobium villosum
GAATACATTTTCGTCAAAAATCTTCAACGGAATCCATTTTCCGTCGAAAAACTTCATAAAATCAATTTCTTTTGCATTTATTTTATTCATCCATTTTCGACGGAATTCATTTTCCGTCAAAAATCTTCGACGGAATCCATTTTCCGTCGAAAAAATTCACAAAATCAATTTCTTTTGCATTTATTTTATTCATCCATTTTCGACGGAATCATTTTCCGTCACAAAAATTTTTGCATTTATTTTATTCATCCGAAAAATTTCACAAAATCAATTTCTTTTGCATTAATTTAATTCATCCATTTTCGACGGAATACATTTTCCGTCAAAAATCTTCGACGGAATCCATTTTCCGTCGAAAAACTCACAAAATCAATTTCCTTTGTATTTATTTTATTAATCCATTTTCGACGAAATTCTTTTTCCGTCGAAAAACTTCACAAAATCAATTTCTTTTGTATTTATTTTATTCATCCATTTTCGATGGAATACATTTTCCGTTAATAATCTTCGACGGAATCCATTTTCCATCGAAAACTTCAAAAAATTAATTCCTTTTGCATTTATTTTATTCATCCATTTTCGACGGAATTCATTTTCCGTCAAAAATCTTCGACGGAATCCATTTTCCGTCGAAAAACTTCACAAAATCAATTTCTTTTGCATTTATTTTATTCATCCATTTTCGATGGAATACTTTTTTCGTCAAAAATCTTCGACGGAATCCATTTTCCGTCGAAAAACTTCACAAAATCAATTTCTTTTGCATTTATTTTATTCATCCATTTTCGACGGAATTCATTTTCCGTCAAAAATCTTCGACGATTGCATTTATTTTAATCAATTTTCGGAATCCATTTTCCGTCGAAAAACTTCACAAAATCAATTTCTTTTGCATTTATTTTATTCATCCATTTTCGACGGAATTCATTTTCCGTCAAAAATCTTCGACGGAATCCATTTTCCGTCGAAAAACTTCACAAAATCAATTTCTTTTGCATTTATTTTATTCATCCATTTTCGACGGGAAAAACTTCACAAAATCAATTTCTTTTGCATTTATTTTATTCATTCATTTTCGACGGAATTCCGTCAAAAATCTTCGACGGAATTTTTTCGTCGAAAAACTTCACAAAATCAATTTCTTTTGCATTTATTTTATTCATCCATTTTCAACGTCAAAAATACATTTTCCGTCGAAAAACTTCACAAAATCAATTTCTTTTGCATTTATTTTAATCGTTTTCGACGGAATCCGTTTTCCGTCCAAAAACTTCATAAAATCAATTTCTTTTGCATTTATTTTATTTATCCATTTTCGACGGAATTCATTTTCGTCAAAAATCTTCGACAAAATCAATTTCTTTTGCATTTATTTTATTCATCAGTTTTCGACGGAATTCATTTTCTGTCAAAAATCTTCGATGGAATCCATTTTCCATCAAAAACTTCAAAAAATCAATTTCTTTTGCATTTATTCAAAAAATCAATTTCTTTTGCATTTATTTTATTATTCCGTTTTTGACGAAATTCTTTTTCCGTCGAAAAACTTCACAAAATCAATTTCTTTTGCATTTATTTTAATCATCCGTTTTCGACGGAATACATTTTTCATCAAAAATCTTCGACGGAATCCTTTTTTCGTCGAAAAACCTCATAAAATCAATTTCTTTTGCATTTATTTTATTCATCCGTTTTCAACGGAATTTGTTTTCCGTCCAAAAACTTCACAAAATCAATTTCTTTTGCATTTATTATATTCATCCATTTTCGATGGAATTCATTTTACGTCAAAAATCTTCGACGCAATCCATTTTCCGTCGAAAAACTTCACAAAATCAATTTCTTTTGCATTTATTTTATTCATCCGTTTTAGATGGAATTCATTTTCCGTCAAAAATCTTTGACGGGATCCATTTTCCGTCGAAAAACTTCCCAAAATCAATTTCTTTTGCATTTATTTTATTCATCCGTTTTTGACGGAATACATTTTTCGTCAAAAATCTTCAACGGAATACATTTTTCGTCGAAAAATTAAAAAAATCAATTTCTTTTGCATTTATTTTATTCATCCATTTTCAACGGAATTCATTTTCCGTCAAAAATCTTCGACGGAATCCATTTTTCGTCGAAAAACTTCATAAAATCAATTTCTTTTGCATTTATTTTATTCATCCATTTTCTTCGGAATCCGTTTTCCATCGAAAAATTTCACAATATCAATTTCTTTTGCATTTATTTTATTCATCCATTTTCGACGGAATTCATTTTCCGTCGAAAAACTTCACAAAATAAATATCTTTTGCATTAATTTAATTCATCCATTTTCGACGGAATACATTTTCCGTCAAAAATCTTCGACGGAATCCATTTTCCGTCGAAAAACTCACAAAATCAATTTCCTTTGTATTTATTTTATTAATCCATTTTCGACGAAATTCTTTTTCAGTCGAAAAACTTCACAAAATCAATTTCTTTTGTATTTATTTTAGTCATCCATTTTCGATGGAATACTTTTTTCGTCAAAAATCTTCGACGGAATCCATTTTTCGTCGAAAATTTTCATAAAATCAATTTCTTTTGCATTTATTTTATTCATCCATTTTCGACGGAATTCATTTTCCGTCAAAAATCTTCGACGGAATCCATTTTCCGTCGAAAAACATCACAAAATCAATTTCTTTTGCATTTATTTTATTCATCCGTTTTCGACGGAATTCATTTTCCGTCAAAAATCTTCACAAAATCAATTTCTTTTGCATTTATTTTATTAATCCGTTTTCGACGGAATACATTTTTCGTCAAAAATCTTCGACGGAATCCATTTTTCGTCGAAAAACTTCATAAAATCAATTTCTTTTGCATTTATTTTATTAATCCATTTTCGGAAACGAAATTCTTTTTCGTCGAAAAACTTCACAAAATCAATTTCTTTTGTATTTATTTTAGTCATCCGTTTTCGATGGAATACTTTTTTCGTCAAAAATCTTCGACGGAATCCATTTTTCGTCGAAAATTTTCATAAAATCAATTTCTTTTGCATTTATTTTATTCATCCATTTTCGACGGAATTCATTTTCCGTCAAAAATCTTCGACGGAATCCATTTTCCGTCGAAAAACTTCACAAAATCAATTTCTTTTGCATTTATTTTATTCATCCGTTTTCGACGGAATTCATAATTTTTTGTCGAAAAACTTCACAAAATCAATTTCTTTTGCATTTATTTTATTCATCCGTTTTCGATGGAATACATTTTTCGTCAAAAATCTTCGACGGAATCCATTTTTCGTCGAAAAACTTCACAAAATCAATTTCTTTTGCATTTATTTTATTCATCCATTTTCGACGGAATTCATTTTCCGTCAAAAATCTTCGACGGAATCCATTTTCCGTCGAAAAACTTCACAAAATCAATTTCTTTTGCATTTATTTTATTCATCCGTTTTCATTTTCAAAAATCTTCGACGGAATCCATTTTCCGTCGAAAAACTTCACAAAATCAATTTCTTTTGCATTTATTTTATTCATCCATTTTCGACGGAATTCATTTTCCGTCAAAAATCTTCGACGGAATCCATTTTCCGTCGAAAAACTTCACAAAATCAATTTCTTTTGCATTTATTTTATTCATCCATTTTCGACGGAATTCATTTTTCGTCAAAAATCTTCGACGGAATCCATTTTCCGTCGAAAAACTTCACAAAATCAATTTCTTTTGCATTTATTTTATTCATCCATTTTCGACGGAATTCATTTTCCGTCAAAAATCTTCGACGGAATCCATTTTCCGTTGAAAAACTTCACAAAATCAATTTCTTTTGCATTTATTTTATTAATCCGTTTTCGACGGAATTCTTTTTCCGTCGAAAAACTTCACAAAACCAATTTCTTTTGCATTTATTTTATTCATCCGTTTTCGACGGAATACATTTTCCGTCAAAAACTTCACAAAATCAATTTCTTTTGCATTTATTTTATTCATCCGTTTTCGACGGAAAACATTTTTCGTCAAAAATCTTCAATGGAATCCATTTTTCGTCGAAAAACTTCATAAAATCAATTTCTTTTGCATTTATTTTATTCATCAGTTTTCGACGGAATTCATTTTCCGTCAAAAATTTCGATGGAATCCATTTTCCATCAAAAATACGGAATCCATTTTCCGTCGAAAAACTTCAAAAAATCAATTTCTTTTGCATTTATTTTATTATTCCGTTTTTGACGAAATTCTTTTTCCGTCGAAAAACTTCACAAAATCAATTTCTTTTGCATTTATTTTAATCATCCGTTTTCGACGGAATACATTTTTCATCAAAAATCTTCGACGGAATCCTTTTTTCGTCGAAAAACCTCATAAAATCAATTTCTTTTGCATTTATTTTATTCATCCGTTTTCAACGGAATTTGTTTTCCGTCCAAAAACTTCACAAAATCAATTTCTTTTGCATTTATTATATTCATCCATTTTCGACGGAATTCATTTTACGTCAAAAATCTTCGACGGAATCCATTTTCCGTCGAAAAACTTCACAAAATCAATTTCTTTTGCATTTATTTTATTCATCCGTTTTAGATGGAATTCATTTTCCGTCAAAAATCTTTGACGGGATCCATTTTCCGTCGAAAAACTTCCCAAAATCAATTTCTTTTGCATTTATTTTATTCATCCGTTTTCGACGGAATACATTTTTCGTCAAAAATCTTCAACGGAATACATTTTTCGTCGAAAAATTAAAAAAATCAATTTCTTTTGCATTTATTTTATTCATCCATTTTCAACGGAATTCATTTTCCGTCAAAAATCTTCGACGGAATCCATTTTTCGTCGAAAAACTTCATAAAATCAATTTCTTTTGCATTTATTTTATTCATCCATTTTCTTCGGAATCCGTTTTCCATCGAAAAATTTCACAATATCAATTTCTTTTGCATTTATTTTATTCATCCATTTTCGACGGAATTCATTTTCCGTCGAAAAACTTCACAAAATAAATTTCTTTTGCATTAATTTAATTCATCCATTTTCGACGGAATACATTTTCCGTCAAAAATCTTCGACGGAATCCATTTTCCGTCGAAAAACTCACAAAATCAATTTCCTTTGTATTTATTTTATTAATCCATTTTCGACGAAATTCTTTTTCAGTCGAAAAACTTCACAAAATCAATTTCTTTTGCATTTATTTTATTCATCCGTTTTCGATGGAATACATTTTTCGTCAAAAATCTTCGACGGAATCCATTTTTCGTCGAAAAACTTCATAAAATCAATTTCTTTTGCATTTATTTTATTCATCCATTTTCGACGGAATTCATTTTCCGTCAAAAATCTTCGACGGAAAATTTCCGTCGAAAAACTTCACAAAATCAATTTCTTTTGCATTTATTTTATTCATTCATTTTCGACGGAATTCATTTTCCGTCAAAAATCTTTGACGGAATCCATTTTCCGTCGAAAAACTTCACAAAATCAATTTCTTTTGCATTTATTTTATTATTCTGTTTTCGACGAAATTCTTTTTCCGTCGAAAAACTACACAAAAACAATTTCTTTTGCATTTATTTTATTCATCCATTTTCGACGTAATACATTTTTCGTCAAAAATCTTCGACGGAATCCATTTTCCATCGAAAAACTTCATAAAATCAATTTCTTTTGCATTTATTTTATTCATCCATTTTCTACGGAATTCATTTTCCGTCAAAAATCTTCACAAAATCAATCTCTTTTGTATTTATTTTATTCATCCATTTTCGACGTAATTCATTTTCCGTCAAAAATCTTCACAAAATCAATTTCTTTTGCATTTATTTTATTCATCCATTTTCGACGGAATACATTATTCGTCAAAAATCTTCAACGGAATCCATTTTTGGTCGAAAAACTTCATAAAATCAATTTCTTTTGCATTTATTTTATTCATCCATTTTCGACGGAATACATTTTTCGTCAAAAATCTTCGACGGAATCCATTTTCCATCTTAAAACTTCATAAAATCAATTTCTTTTGCATTTATTTTATTCATCCATTTTCGACGGAATTCATTTTCCGTCCAAAATCTTCGACGGAATCCATTTTACGTCGAAAAAGTTCACAAAATCAATTTCTTTTGCATTTATTTTATTCATCCATTTTCGACGGAATCCGTTTTGCATCGAAAAATTTCACAATATCAATTTCCTTTGCATTTATTTTATTCATCCATTTTCGACGGAATTCATTTTCCGTCGAAAAACTTCACAAAATAAATTTCTTTTGCATTATTTTAATTCATCCATTTTCGACGGAATACATTTTCCGTCAAAAATCTTCGACGGAATCCATTTTGCGTCGAAAAACTAACAAAATCAATTTTCTTTGCATTTATTTTATTAATCTGTTTTCGACGAAATCCTTTTTCCGTCGAAAAATTTCACAAAATCAATTTCTTTTGCATTTATTTTAGTCATCCGTTTTCGACGGAATACATTTTTCGTCAAAAATCTTCGACAGAATCTATTTTTCGTCGAAAAACTTCATCAAATCAATTTCTATTGCATTTATTTTATTCATCCATTTTCGACGGAATTCATTTTTTGTCAAAAATCTTCGACGGAATCCATTTTCCGTCGAAAAACTTCGCAAAATCAATTTCTTTTGCATTTATTTTATTCATCCGTTTTCGACGGAATTCATTTTCCGTCAAAAATCTTCACAAAATCAATTTCTTTTGCAATTTCACCGAGGTTCATCTCAACAAAAAACTCAGCAATTGTTTTTACTTTCTAGTGATCTTAGTCCATTACTATTGAGGTATAGGAATTTTAACAGCATCAATTAAGTTAGCCGCACATTTCTTACTAATATCTGGAATTACGTTAATGAGTACTGCTTTTGTCTAGTGCTTAGGATTTAGAAAACACCCCCAATTAAATTCTAGCATGTCTTTTGTACATATCACGTAAGATGGTACCTCTGATACTGTTGCCAAGTACACCCATAAGAGAAAAGTTCCTCGAGCTTTCCGCCATCCTAGGTACCTCGGATGTAATTGACTTCGCAGATCAGAGGATCCATGACTTCCCAATTATCACATATACTAAAATTGAACAGCTACCAATCACAACCCATCAAACAGACTGTACTTTCATGGTTCCAATACAAAGCCACACTTTAATTCCAGATTTCAAATACTCCTTTCAAACCGTTACCCTTGGTACCCAAAAAAAATATCTTTTCATGATTTTTAACCTATTAACAGAAGACTCCTCGTTAGATGCCAACACTAAGACAAAGCTTTCACGTATTTTACCAAACAGAGGTTACTTACTTATTACACAACTTAATCAGTTATTCATTACCACGTCCACTTATATGGTTCCACAGATTTTAGTTTACTTATTCTAGTTATTCAAGTCATTCCCTAGATTCAACTCCTAACTAGTTATCAAACATAGACACCTAACAGAACTTTTTCCTAGTCGATTCTCGGTGTTTGACGGTTTGATACTACCATGTTACCGAGGAATGTGTTGGCCAGACCCATTCTCAGAACAACTGGAGCATCACCTCATCACACACTGGGAATCGTCAATTTCCATGCTTTATTATTTATTCTAAATTCAGGCATTAATTATGGCCAATTACACATCAGACTTCTCTCTTGAGGAGGTTTTCGTGTCTCATAAATACTAATTCTACTTTCGTCCTGCCAAGCAACGAGCGGATCCTACTTGCTGCATGACATTCACGACAGTAGTCTCAAAATTGAGGCACGGTTCCCACTTCAGGACAGAATCACAAACAATCACTTAAAACAACTCAATTCAATTGCAGCACAGTATTATCAAACTACTTAATTCAAATAATTCAATGCAGTGAAATAGTCATCACAATAGGGCAGGGCATATACAACAATGCCTAGTATTCCACACCTAAACAACATTCAACAACCACAACAGTAAAACAGTGCAATCCAAGTCAACTTAATTTCTCAATCTTATAGACTTATCACAGCAGAAACCAACCACTACACAACCAATCACAGTAAGTCAAATTCCTGTAATACAGCCTACACTTTAAACAGTAACTTATAAGATCCTCACGACTCAAACTGTTCAAGTAATATATTTCAAACTACTTTAATTCCACCAAATGTCTTCAGCATGTTTTAAAATGATTCTAATATTTCAGTCAAACTAACTTTCACAATTTATTCAGCACGTGCCAATCATGATTCAGACAATCCAGTAACTTAATCCAAGCAGTCAGCAACCAACAAACAATTTAACAGTTAAATTCAACAGCAATGATGAATCAAACATATACAAACAACAACAAATGCAACAATTACACACAAGCACCTTGAACCGAACTGCTCTGATACCAATTAGTGTAACACCCACTCTCGTATGCATCCAAGAGGGTTGTTCGCTAGAATCGTATTAGAGTTACAGCGGTATGGAACCATTCTTTTGAAAACTTTATCAAATATTAATTAATTTGAAGCAATAAAAGATCCAGAAGATAAAATCTATTAACAGAATGAAATCAATATTAATCGTAGGTAATTTTAATTATAAAATCACTTTGCTGAATTTTCTATACTTTTCAGAAAACCTTGCTGCCTTATAAAATCCGTATAAAATCGAATTCAGATGCGATAAAAAATATTCCAAGCTTCTGAAAAACTAGACATCCGGGGCGTCGCATACATATAAATTATACGCGATTCGGAGGTGAATAGCCCCACGGAACAGAACGCTCAAGATGCTTGCTCATTCTGTCCGTTTTCAGGAAAGCCAGTTGTAAGGCAAAGCTTATAAAAATTCGTACAGGTTTCGGATAAAAATAAAACCTGCACAGTTTGAAAGTAAATTCTCGGGGCTTCGCGTGCATATAAAATAATAGAAAATCGGAGTTCGTTTGCCCTTTGAAACATGACCCGTAAGGTACCTGTAAAACTGTTAAAATTTGATACTTAAAGAAACGTTCAAAAACCCTTTTCACAAAACATTTCCAAAACAGTCACTGCTCATAAAAGAATCAAAACAAAATAGAAGATGATAAAGTCTACAGTCATCCAGCATTACCAAAATATTAAGCATTACAGTCATCCAATCAATTAAACAGTAACAGTGAAAATCCATGCATCAGCAAGCAACAGCAAAACATCACTCCTTCAATTGCTTTTACGTCCTCCTGCCATTTTGGAAAAATAGCAGCCCCAAAGGGGTGAGAATAATCCCAGTAGTGTGGCAACAAAACCAGTAATATAACAGTATTAACTAGGCACAAAATCATAACAGTCACTTCAACATATCCTTGTTCCTTTTCCTTTTTCTTTTTCATCATATTCATATATATAGCGCATATAACGCCTTTCCCTTTCATCATATTCATATATTGCGTATATAACGCCTTTCCTTTGCGCTTTTAGCACCGTCGTGCGCGCACTTCACAGTGGAATCAAATATACCCTTGGCACCTGAGCTCCATGTGGATTCCATCTGTGGGCCTATGCGGACTGATGCCAAGTGTCCCATACCCCGGTACCTTGGGGATGCCTATATGATGCTTGCTCAAACACATGGTCCTGTACATAACTATTCTAAAACAAGGCCTATATGATCATGATATATGCATGTCATGCTATGCTTTCACACACAAGGCGTAAAAATGCGGTATGATGTAAGGTGCATGCTTATATACCTTTCATATGCGTTATGCTGCCACATAACGTCTTTACCTCATAATCATATAGCCATCACGGCACATTTTTGGCAGTTTCCTTTCATCATAATGGAACATAATATTTTTACGGCATATGGAGCATCATGTCACAATTTCATACCAGTAGTCAATAGTCACATTAGGCAATATCGCCTGACACTTACCTCAAGTCTTTAACATTCTTTTCAACCAAGCATTCCAAATATCATCAGACAGTCCGATTTTAAAGGACCTTGGGCACCTAAACAAACATATGCATCAAATCAGATTTTATTACATATATTTCCTATGCCTTACTATGCTTTTCCCTTTTCCTAGATTCTTGGCTTAATGTCGGTTTCTCATCCAATAATTAGGTGCCATTCCTCTATTATTTTCATGTTGTTATCTACAAGGTCACGGATGCATGCTAGAGACATAAGACATGCTATTCACATAAGTTATAAATCTGCACAAGGTGTGACCAAAGCTACATACAGAACCGAAAAATGAGAACGAAATACAATCTCCATTCAAGTGCATAAAAGGACCGAACACAGTGTAAGTAGAAGGGGTTTGTACTTCCAAGATTTATTCTCATTTTACACTTCTATTATTATACTTTAATATCAATAGCTTTCTTCCTTATACTTTATTCCACAACACATATCACGTGACTCCTTCCCACTGCCATATGCGCATACAGTAACTAAAAGTTCCACATCATTTTATTTCATTTTATTTCTCTTAACAACACAGTGTCTAGGTTACTTAGGTGTGCTCCAATTAGTTTTCTACACACTCCTCAATACTGATAGCAGTCTAGAAATATCACCGACTCACAAGGCAAACCAACACTGCCAAGGAAGGCTATGTTCCACTCCCCTACATCAGATTTCACTGCTGTGTTTGTGTGAATAAGGCAAGATTTCAAGATGGTGCAGAGGCAAGGAAAGCTTGAATTCATCCTAGCATATAAGTGGTGACCGACTCAGAGAAGGAAAGAACACACAAATAAAAGCAACGTCCAACAACAAGGACAAGAAGAGACAACTACATGAATCTGCATAAATCTCTTTTTTAGATGCAAGAAGTGACCGAACCAAGAGAAGGAAAGAGGAACTAACACTACTCACCTCCAAGACTGAATCATGCAGCTGGCAGCTCAGTTACCACTGCCACCTCCTACTACAATATACAAAAACTCAGATTCAAGGCTCCTAGATGTGCCAACGGCTAGAGTTGAGATGGAGAGGGACAAGGGTCAGCTTGTGCTCAGCTGTGATGACCGCACCACACAAGCCCGATTGGTTACCAGCAAGGGAGGTAGATATCCAATGAGACAGAATCAAGGACGTGCAAAAAGGAGAGGAGTTAAGATCAAAACTGACTTATTAGGCAGAAACATGGAAAGGAAAAACAACACCTCACCTCCTTCAAGGGTCCACAAGGTCAGGTTTGGCTGCATTCCATGAGGAGATGTCCCAAAGAAAACTGGATCACAAGCATGAAGTGAAGAGAACTCAATCATAACAAGTCTAGGGAGGGAAGAGCAAGAGGGCAGTAGCGAAATACTCACCTTCTCCTACTAGATGGTGGCTGTATGTGTAAGGAAATGGAAGCTGGAACGTTGAGCAAAGGTTACAATCTGTTTGCAGGGAATAAGGAGCTCTCAACACCGAAAAGTTTAGAGAAATAAAGAAAAGGAACGGATTCATCACCTACTCCTCCTTGTGGTTCAGCCGAGAGTGCCATTGGAAGAGGATGGAAGACGTTGCTATGACTCCTCACTGCAGCACCGTGTCTTGGGCAGAATAAGCAAGGAGAGGGACTAGCAACCAAGGCTACTGGTGTTCGGCCTAACTCAAGGTGAAGAGGAAGTGAAGGAAAGAACTTCCAACCTTGGGTTCCTACTCTAAATGATGTAAGGTTGGTGGATGGTGCAAGGCTACACAAGGAAAGGATGAAGGATGGACTCATGTAGTTTCCCCTAGGCTGCTGTCACACAACGCACCATGCAGGGAAAGGGATGAGAGCTTGAATGGTTGGTGTCTTGCAAGGTAAGTCACGGATTGATGGCTTTGGGAGGAGAGAAGGACATGCCTCTTTTCTAGATGATGCTTGTGGGATTTCATGACTTGAGAGGGTATAAATAGGGGCTGAGTTAGATCAAGAAGTGGAATAATAAGTCTTGCATAATGATTCCAACGCATGTGCAGGGATTGGGGTGATATAATGACCTTAGTCAAAGTGGCAGCAAGCTTGGACCAAGTTTTCCTAAGGCCATGCGCACAAGAGAAGGATAATGATGGCTTAAGATGAATACTTGTTACTTCTTGGCCAATGAGACTCTCCCATGCAGATTTCGTTCGAGACATGAAGCCACACACAAGATAGGTTGCTGCTCCAAGTGGTATTCGGCCAAGAAGAGATGGGTGAGAGAAGTTTGCTTAAGGACATAAAGGGTGCGCCTAGGATGAAAAAAAAGATCCCAAGTTCAGATCTGAATGTGCAGTATGAAGAGACAAGAGAGTAAGATAGCTATAGTCCTAAGTAAGGTTAGAGTGGTGAGGCTTCCCAAAGAGCAAAGTGGCAGCCTGCACAAAGCTGTCCTCACTCCATCGGTTGAGTGAAGAGCAAGGGAGGGGCTGTCATGCAGTCCTCAAAGGCCACAAAAGTCAGCATTGGACTCTCCCTAAGCGCACATGTGACAAGCTAAAGGGGGTGAGGCTTGCCATGTGATGAAAGCTACTACTCCTCAAAAGCAAAATCAGAAATCTGCACCATTTCTCTGCGCATAGGAGACCGTGAAGGAGGATGACAACACAAGAGATGACAAGGCTGGCTACTAATGCAAGTAATGGCAGGTTTCTTCCTTGAACTAAGCGCATCTAGGGAGGTAGAAAGGGACAGCAGATGGCAGCATGTATTGTCATGAGGAGCTAGAAGCATTCATGCAAGGAGAGGAGGAATAGGGGCTGCACAATGCAGAAAAAGGGAGGGCTGTACACAGGCTGAAATGTGCAGCCTAGGAGGGTTAATGTTGCAGCAAAAGCAAGTCAGATTTGATACTATTACTTTCCATGATGCGCACAAGGAAAGAGGTGAGAAGGTGGTGTGATTTGAGGTTGCCTTAAGGCACAAACCATCGGCTTGAACACTGCCCAAGGCTGCGCAAGAAACAAAGACACAAAGGGGTGACTTATATGTGATGCCAACCGAAAACTCCTTGCCAATAAGGCTGGTTTGAGGTGTTCCTAAAGTGAGCCTATGGTAAGCAAGGGCTGAGTAAGGCCCTCCAATGCTCTAGGGCCGCGGATCATACTCAAGGTGTGGCCATAACTTCCTAAAATCCAAAGGTCCAAAGTACTCATGCACCAACCCACTAAGTTAATAGATTCCCCAAGTCTTTTAAACACTATCTTATGTCATATATGATACAATCAAACATGTCTATACTCTTCAATTAAATTTCTATATGCCTAAAATAAATATTTCCTCTAGTCGTAATTCTATTTATTCTCTAAGTTAGACTCATCCAATTCTATGGAAAACTATGTATTTCAAAGACAAGACAACCACTTCATACACTTTCGAATTCCTAGCATGCTTTACCCCTAAATGCAAGTTATGTAATTTCCTAATCATGCGGGATGTTACACTCTCCCCACCAAATTTGAAGTTTGTCCCCAAACTTCGTTCTACCATTCTGAAACTACTTAAGTCGGATACTACACACACTTATAATCATGCCAGACCTAACATCCCCTTATGTTAGGCATTCAACAAAGTCATCAATTAATTCAAAGTATTACAAACCAATTGCACCATACATAGTCATTAGACAACATATAACAAAATTTTAATTGTGCGTTAGGGAATAAAATCTTTTCAAAGCTTAATCATAACAGACAAATTTCTATTTTCTTCTTACCCGAAAATCAAAGACCATAATCGACCCATGGACTCTAGTTATCCAAAAATCATAATGAGGCTCAAGTCTTTATTACCTACTTAGTTAGCAACTAAACACATCTAGAAGTACGGTAATTCTTACTGTATAAATTCTATATTTGATAGTTGACCGACAATGACCAACCACTTGTGTCTTCTACTTTCGTGCTCTCCTTTTAAGGCTTAAAGAAATTTTATTCTAGTGCTCAACAAAACGTGAACCTGGTCCTATACCAGCATACTGTTGATTATCTTCCAATTGCTCATTACGTGTGTCCACCTCATTGGCACTCCATTTCTCTTATTTGCCCACCTGCTACATTTACCCTACTAGAAGTACACGTAATTACCTACAAGGTGACCTTTAGATTTTATGCATTCTAAGTTGAGGGTCAGTAGTTTGGTTCATCAGATTATTTCCCAGTTGCTACAAACAAAAAATATTACCATCCCTACTTAGACAAATTTCAACACAATCGGATCTAGCTGCCTACTATTTGCACAGACAGAACTAATTGTTAGCTTCACTATACCCATTTTATCCATGCACTTTACATGTTACAGTTTATGATTTCGCCTATCTCCTCTACCTATAAGGAAGTTTCAATAAACACTTCACAAACATCACGAACAGACTTTCATAATTTACTAATCTACAGAAAATTAATTAAATATAACCGGGCACCTCAGATTCCAATATTATAATGTAGGAGGATCTTTGCAATTTCACCGAGGTTCATCTCAACAAAAATTCAGCAATTGTTTTTACTTTCTAGTGATCTTAGTCCATTACTATTGAGGTATAGGAATTTTAACAGCATCAATTAAGTTAGCCGCACATTTCTTACTAATATCTGGAATTACGTTAATGAGTACTGCTTTTGTCTAGTGCTTAGGATTTAGAAAACACCCCCAATTAAATTCTAGCATGTCTTTTGTACATATCACGTAAGATGGTACCTCTGATACTGTTGCCAAGTACACCCATAAGAGAAAAGTTCCTCGAGCTTTCCGCCATCCTAGGTACCTCGGATGTAATTGACTTCGCAGATCAGAGGATCCATGAACTTCCCAATTATCACATATACTAAAATTGAACAGCTACCAATCACAACCCATCAAACAGACTGTACTTTCATGGTTCCAATACAAAGCCACACTTTAATTCCAGATTTCAAATACTCCTTTCAAACCGTTACCCTTGGTACCCAAAAAAAATATCTTTTCATGATTTTTAACCTATTAACAGAAGACTCCTCGTTAGATGCCAACACTAAGACAAAGCTTTCACGTATTTTACCAAACAGAGGTTACTTACTTATTACACAACTTAATCAGTTATTCATTACCACGTCCACTTATATGGTTCCACAGATTTTAGTTTACTTATTCTAGTTATTCAAGTCATTCCCTAGATTCAACTCCTAACTAGTTATCAAACATAGACACCTAACAGAACTTTTTCCTAGTCGATTCTCGGTGTTTGACGGTTTGATACTACCATGTTACCGAGGAATGTGTTGGCCAGACCCATTCTCAGAACAACTGGAGCATCACCTCATCACACACTGGGAATCGTCAATTTCCATGCTTTATTATTTATTCTAAATTCAGGCATTAATTATGGCCAATTACACATCAGACTTCTCTCTTGAGGAGGTTTTCGTGTCTCATAAATACTAATTCTACTTTCGTCATGCCAAGCAACGAGCGGATCCTACTTGCTGCATGACATTCACGACAGTAGTCTCAAAATTGAGGCACGGTTCCCACTTCAGGACAGAATCACAAACAATCACTTAAAACAACTCAATTCAATTGCAGCACAGTATTATCAAACTACTTAATTCAAATAATTCAATGCAGTGAAATAGTCATCACAATAGGGCAGGGCATATACAACAATGCCTAGTATTCCACACCTAAACAACATTCAACAACCACAACAGTAAAACAGTGCAATCCAAGTCAACTCAATTTCTCAATCTTATAGACTTATCACAGCAGAAACCAACCACTACACAACCAATCACAGTAAGTCAAATTCCTGTAATACAGCCTACACTTTAAACAGTAACTTATAAGATCCTCACGACTCAAACTGTTCAAGTAATATATTTCAAACTACTTTAATTCCAC
>JAVKPL010000834.1:0-15489 GCA_032173675.1 Gastrolobium villosum
CTTTTATTAAGTTACCCTTTTAATTTTGAATTCAGACATACCACATCACTATATGTTCATTAGTTATTTGGCACCTCAAAATGTGTGGAGAATAGCCAAACATAGATAGAGGAACACTAAAGAGAACTTTTAAGAGATACCATTACAAAATACCTTGATCGATGGTCATTTTGCAATTTGGTTTTTGACAGGCAATAATGGCGTTGTTTGATTCATGTAGCCAACCCCACCTAGTGGGAAAAGGGATTTGTTGTTGTTGTTCATTTGACTCACCTCATCCCTCGCCTCCTATCCTCTACCCAGATCTGGTCTCACCTCATCCAACAAGCACTATTTAGGTAGTGGGTCATTGGTACCCCCACCTTAGATCTGCTTTTTCATATTTCTTTATATTATGATTTGTTTCTTTATTTAATTATGATTAGGAGTCTTCTGTTAGTATAAATAAAGTTTAGTACTTCGTCTTTTGTATTATCATTTCAACATGTTAAATATTTGGTATACTTATGGTCTATTTCTATTCTTATTTATTTGTTTCAATTGCAGGACAACTGGTTACTGTTAACAGCCGATTATTCTCAGATAGAATTAAGGTTGATGGCACACTTCTCTAAAGACTCTTCGCTTATTGAACTTCTCAGTAAGCCTGATGGTGATGTCTTTACAATGATAGCAGCAAGATGGATTGGGTGTCCTGAGGTTTCCGTGGGTTCTCAGGAGAAGATCAGACCAAAAGGATGGTGTATGGTATTCTTTATGGTATGGGTGCCAATAGCCTTGCAGAACAACTGAATTGCTCTTCTGATGAAGCTGCTGAAAAGATTGGTAACTTCAGAAGCTCATTTCCAGGGGTTGCTTCCTGGCTTCATGAAGCTGTTGCATCTTGTCGCAGTAAAGGGTGAGGAGACCTTGTTCCGCCTTTGCATCTTGTGTTTGTGTGTGTTTGTAAAATATGATAGTCTCTTTTGTTATTTGAACCTAATTTTTGTTTCTTGTAAGTATAGTTTTCTACATGGTTAGATATAGAGATCAAAAACAAGAAATAAAAATTAGGTTCAAATAACAAAAGAGACTAAATTATTTTAAAGTCTACTGTGTGTTTGTGTGTTTTTAAAATATTATAGTCTCTTTTGTTATTTGAACCTAATTTTTGTTTCTTGTTTTTGATCTCTATAGCTAACCGTGTAGAAAACTATGCTTATCAATGCTATAGGTGTTTTATTCTAGCACTTGTGTATGCATTCTTGTTAAACTTGTTACTTTTGGGCCTTAATTGTGGATTACTTTTCTGTATGTACGATCCAGATATGTGGAAACTCTTAGGGGAAGAAAACGATTTTTATCAAAAATAAAATTTGGCACTAGTACAGAAAAATCAAAAGCTCAGAGGCAAGCTGTGAATTCCATTTGTCAGGTATAGTATAATTTTTCTCTCTCTTACAGGTCGGGGGTTTTCTTCAGAGCTTATCAGTGTTCATCTTAGTGTTGTTTTATCTCCTTCTCCCCCACCACCCTCCCTTTTCAGGGTTCTGCTGCCGACATAATTAAGATTGCAATGATAAGAATTTACACTGTAATTGTCACTGGAGTTGATAGCTTGGATTCCAGTTCTTCAATAGCAACCAAGTTCCACATGCTTAGAGATCGTTGCCGGATTCTGTTACAGGTTAATTTTAGAGGATTTGTATTTTCTTATTTTTGTTTGTTTGTTTGTGTGTTTCAATCATTTTAGTGATTTTTAAATAGGTACACGATGAATTAGTGCTGGAAGTTGATCCTTCCGTGATAAAGGAAGCTGCCTTGCTGTTACAGACAAGCATGGAGAATGCTGTCTCACTTCTTGGTTTGTATTCCATAAACAATTTATTCTTTAGGGATTTTTTTGGGGTGAAGATGGAGGTTGGTGATTGGAATTGAGGTTTTGCTTGTATGGTGAAATCACATATTCACTGTTTCATGCTTCTGCAGTTCCTCTGCATGTCAAACTTAAGGTCGGAAGAACGTGGGGATCTTTGGAGCCATTTGCACCTGATAAATTCAAAGATGACGCTCTCATCACTGCATCATGAAGCAGAAAGACTATTTTTGTTCATGACCAGATGAAAGTGTTTGATAATGTTGGGTGGTGCATTCACCGTTATTGATTGGGCGGTTTGGAAGGGAGGGGAAATTATCTGAGTGCGCCCGAGGAAAGAATTATGGCGGCGAAGCTTTTACAGTGTAGAATATGCGGAGTCCTCGCCGAGTAAAGAGCAAAATGAGTTTCACTGTTTCAATGCCTATCAAGTGGCAATAATGCTATATCATTCATCAATCATCTCATCAATTTTGTAGATAGGAAAACAAATTTTTTTGTAGAGATTTGTATATATTCAATTCAAACATCGGGTTGTAAGGCTGAGTTAAGGGGGAAAAAAAGTGACGACCGTGATCTTCTCCCCGGATAAAATGTAACATTCAAAGCTAATGTAAAGCGAAGTTATTTTACACTTTGTTAAGTAGTTTATTTAAATTATTATTTCACACAATTTTTAAGGGATCTGATAATGTATCAAAATGGAGAAAATGTTGATAAAAGTTTTTTTTTTTTAGGACTTCTTAGTAAGTTATTTTGGAACTTTTTATGGAGAATGATATTGTAACAATCAAGTTGTGTTATTACCAATGTTACTACCAATCAATCTCACCGTTAGATCGATTATGTTGATCTAACGATTATATTTATTTCTATTTTTGTATGGTCATGATTTCTCAAATTTAATACATTATATTTATTTCTATCTTTGTATGATTATGATTTCCCATTTTTTAATGTTTTCACTTTAAATATGAGAAATCTGACCATACAAAGATGAAAATAAATATAATCGTTGGATTAATATAATCGATGTAACGGTGAGATGATTGGTGGTAACATTGATAGTAGCACAACTTGATTATTATAATATTCTTCCCCACTTTTTATAGTTAAGGTTGAAAGTTTTGACAATCTTAAGTATGAGCAATGGAATTTTACACTAATATGGAATGGAGATTTATTTAAGTGATATGGAGATTTATTTAAGTGATATGGAATTTATTAAGATGATTTATAAATTTAATATCTTTAAGGTTGCCTTTGCTGCAATACCCGATTCGAAATCCAAAGATAGACTTTTTCACACGAACGAAAAAGATGAACTATTCATATATTAGCACGTACGTAATACAACAGTAGCAAATATAACATGCGTAAAACTGCAAAAGCAAACATGATGGTATAGTTGGATAATGTAATGCAAGTAAGTACTAGGATTCAGTTTTATAGCTCATCTTATGCTATTAAAACTTCACAAATGGGATTCTTGTGGTTTTCTATTTGGTAACCCAGACAACATGATCCTGAGGGAGGAAGTGGCAAACAGGAACAGTTCCTGGTTGAACTTTGAGAACTTGAAAAGCCAAATGCTTTGGGTTCCATTGTGATGTGTCAGTGTGGCACACTGCCACTGCTTTGATTCTGCTTCCATCAGCACCCTCCAATGGCACAGAGTAAGCTCTTGTTGTATCTGTTTTGTGACAGTAAAACACTGCATAAGGGTAATTCTGCTTGTGGCACACTACAGCCTTGTCCTCTCCCCCAATCTTCTTCACTCCTTTTGCTATGCTGTATTGTTGTAACTCAGTTTCTTTGTTCACTTCTGTTGAAACAGCCTCAACATTATTCCCAAGCTTGGAAGTGCTGAAATCAACCATGGACTCCAATGAAGTTACACAAAGCTTTTCCTCTCCTCTAATGGCAGGCTCTTCACACTCATTGATGGTGTTCTTCATTATTTCAGCCTCCTCTGACTCTGGCTTGACAGAAAACTTGTTGAATATGTTATCCACCTTGTTTGATGAAAAGGGTATGGAATCAGAAACTGAGCGAGGCAAGAATGTGGCTGCATTAGAGATCTTAGTGAAGTGCAAGTTATATTTGGAACCATGATGCAAGTCTTTTTCCAAGAAGAAAAGGGCTACATTGGGGTTATCATGTAATTGGGTCTCAGTGGCAGCATAAATGTAATTAAATGGTGAATATCCAACTCCAACATGTACTGGCTTTCCTTTGTGTCCTGCTCTCACAGAAACTCCTCCGTTTCCTCCACCAACATTAACATCAGTGCCACCTCCTCCATATCCCTTTTCTACACCAACATTTACACCACCTTTTCCTACACCCGCTGAGGTAGCTTTCTCTTCCTTCCAATCTGCAAATTTATCCAGCTTCAGTTAAAAAAACAGTGAATTTGAGTAGGTTAAATATATTTTTGATTTGTTTTATTAATCTCATGTTAAAGGAGATAAGTTATCTCATGTCATAGAGATAAACTGCTGGGCTCCATCACCTAAAAAAAAATGAAAAAAAAATGTGGCACAGTTATCGAAGGATGTGTAGGAAAGAAATTTATCACATGGAGCATAAGAGTAGTTTTTCCCTTCTATATATCACCATCATTTTTTATTTAGTCCTGACAAGTGCAACTGTTTTGAATATTGTTTGTGCAGTTTGTTGGCGTTATAACACCAAGAAAGTCTCATAGAATTACTACGAAGTATAAGAACAAAATTAAAAATAACTATTTAATAAAGTAGCAGTAAGGTATATTATTTCTAATCCCTGAACATTTTAGTCCCTGTAGAGGTGCATAGTCTAGGAAAAAGAATGAACTAATACAATTGTGAAATGTTTTTAATTTTTTAATGTGTCATTCCAAATTGCTTCCACTTCTGTTGATAAAGCTTGAAATTAAGTAATTGAAAGCAACATTTCATATATATAAAATGAGTATGAGATTTGAAGATAGGAACCCTTTTGGACTACGTTACTAACCAGGGAGTAGCATATCAGTGATGGCTTTTGGCATTGGAGTGGTGGGAAGCATGGACTTCCAGTAAAGTTGAGGAGGTAATGCAGCATTAGTTGCCACTAGCACATGCTGCATTTCGAAATAGAAACCTCATTAGTTTCTCATAATAGAAACATTTTCACAAGCAAATAGAGACTTTGAAGTCTACAAAGGAAAAAAATAAGTAAATAAACCAAAACTACTTGAAGAAAAGTGGATTGGGTTTGGGGGGTGTGGAGTTGAAGCTCACCATGAGAAAAGTAATGATGGGAAAGAGATAAAACTCCATATTGGAACTGTGAAGGTGAAACCAAATGTCTAGAGATTAAAATGATAGAATTATGAGAACTGATAAAGTGAGTTTGAGATGGAATGAAAAGCAAAGTGGCATGCGGGCTTTATATAGTAAATGGTTTCTAAATTAGATTGATTGAATATTAAATGACCAACAATTATCCACCATCTTATTAGTAACTTAAATTCAACTACCCTTTGCTCAACGACTTTAGTTGCTCTTATGAGAGGGGGAAAAGAGAATTGCTTAAAAGTAGGTATAATGTGTAGCTTGGTTGAACATATGGCTTAAAACAAGGGACAGAAAGTAGTTACAAAGTGAAGGATTGACAAGAGTTTTTAGCACAGGTAACTTTAAATCCTTTAGAGACTGATTGGACAATGTTGAAAATGCAACCAAGCATATGTTTGGATTTTTTTTTTAAGTTAAAAGTTACTTTTAAATTAAAGTTACAAATAAGAATTTTAAAAATACAGTTACAAGTTGTTTGACGATTATATAAATTTTTTTAGCTTAAAAAATGTTTATTTAAAAAAAAACACATATTTCAAAAAAAGATGATATAACTTAAAAAAAAATCCTGAGCTTTTGATTTTTGCTTTTTTCTTTATTAATTTTTTATTATTATAAAAGCTTTTATAAAAGATTGTTTGACCTAGTTTTTGTTTATAAAAAAAAAAAAATTCAAAATAAGAGGGCACTTCATAAACTAACTATCTTCATATATATCAATTATTAATTTGTGTGTTATCCAATAACCAAATTCCATCAATGTCGGTTTGTTTGCTTTAGCCTACCTTTCCATTTCCTATACCTTTCAAGCCTTATAAATTATAAGTAAGGTAAGAGAACGGACTAGGTAAAAACATTTTCACCTTTGGTGTTTTTTTTTTTGTTGTCGATAAACTAAGGTATTGGGGGAAATCCTATTCGAGCTGGGAACATCTACATTATGGTAGAATTAGTTTCTCCAAAGTAAATTTTTTGCATTCAGAATGACTTGAACCCATGATCTTGTTTAAGCGGAATGAAGCACATACCTTTTTTGCATTCACCTTTGGGTTTTAGTTTAGCGGCAAAATGTTTGTTGGCTTTTTTTATTCTCTCTCCTCCACAAAATTAAGAAGAAAAAGTATTACGGATGAGAGAAAATATAAAAAACCAACAAAATATATCAAATCATTTCACTTTAAAATGATAATGGATTTTTTCCGTTAGAAAGTATTTGGTAGAGCAATAAATTTCAGATTCCCGGTAAACTGATATTGGGGATCTTATTTACTCACGTTTGATATAAGGATTGTGAAAATTTTTCTGAAAAAATTAGATTCCCAAGACTTATTTTTGTGAAGCAAAATCCCATTGAAGAATACCTCCGCGTTGGTGGTATTCTTGGATTCCTACATGATGGAAAAATTTCTCAAATGTTTGGGACAAAAATACCCTGTGTATCTCGGAGAAAAAGGCAAATTTTGCAGCTAGCTGAGACACCAAACAACCCATTCACCCCTAACAAGAGATGAAGCAAACTTAAACTCATTTGATGGTTAAGGAGACTCTTGGTGCATTTGGGGCTTGCTGATATCAAGCTGTGAGAGTGGTCTTTTGTCAAAGCTTTTTGGTCTATATCATGTATCATGAGCCATGTGAATATTTTTCAAATCTCGAGCTTTCCTGGGTTTTGGTGGATTTTTTTGGATTAGTGACAACCGAGAAAGAAGAGTGGTGGATGTGCGGAATATAGTGAGGCTGAAGGGTTTTTTCTTAGTGCAAAAATAATAAAAATGGATTTTTTGGACCACTAGAAATTGGCAGAGTTCTAGAAAAATTTCCCAATTTTTTTTTTGGTTAAAATGTTAATTTTATTTTCTGGATCAATTATGTAAAATTTTTATTATGAAGTCAATATGGAAAAGTTTTGAATAAAAATGATGGGTAAGGTTAATTTTGTAAAATCACCACACATTTTTATTAATATTTGACAATCAACTAAACATACAACTAGGAAACTTGAGCCAATATTCCTGATAATATCTTAATCCATTAAACAATTTTTTGATAACATTTTTGGAAAATTCATTTTCCTAACATATTCATGTAAATCATCGTTCCTAAGAATAAAAAAGTTTCACATATGCCATGTTAGTTTAATCATTACCTTTCGTATATAAGTGTTAATAATTTTAAGGGAAATATAATTGTAATGTTACTTGAAGAGAAACGGTGTTTCCTGCACTAACATTGATTGCCATGCTTAACATTTTTTTTTTTTTTAAATCTATGGTCCCACCTAAAACTCTGTCGGCAGGAATTTAATCTTCATTCCTGTGACATGACATTAGCAACCCCTAATTTTAAACGAAACAACTTTATATATTTTTAAGAGAAACTATCGTATTTCAATTAAAAAAAATGAAAACTTACTGTTTGGAGAGGTTCCTATCAATGACAACAATGATCTTGCTCATCTCAGGGTAACTGAGAGAATATCACCAAGAGAAAGCACTAGGCTTGCCACCTAGACATGGTTGAATTAGTTTTTGATTTGTGAAACATGCTTATCTTCCGAGACTTTTTTTTTCCTGATTTTCTGGGAGATTTTGGAATCAAGAAGTTGAAATTTTTTAGGTTTGAGATTTGTAGTGTTGTGTAGGGCTTCATTTAAGGTTATGAGATTGATTTTGTGGAAAGTTGACATTTTAATGTTACCATAATCCTCTTAAAAGAAAATTCAAATCTTTGCGAGTGACCCATTTTAATTGGACCCTTCAATTGATTAATTCAGATTCTTATTTTAATATTGACTTTGATCGTTTTCGTCGGGCTTGGACCTTCTCGGATTGTTTCGATAGTGTATGATCACGGAGAGTGGTTGTTGGTGTTGCGAGATTTTCCTGAGAAGATTTTAGAGGTGACAGTAGAGGTGGGAGTGGCACAGGGCATATTGAAGCTTTGGGAGAAGAAATGTTTTTTAATGGTGTGAGCGAGGTTCGGGGAGAAGCCCGTAACAACTGAGTCCGACACCATATCTCAACTAAAATCTTAAGGCATTTGGTTCATATGTCCCTCCACTTATATACATTTCACTTAGTCCATTATCAACCAATGTGAGACTCATTTCACTTGAATATCCCAACTATCTCTCCCTTAAATGTGAAATCCAACATTGATATGTTCTCCTTCAACTGAATACCAGAGCCCATCAGGCTAGCTCAAGCCCGACTCGGCTCTGATACCACTGTCTGGTGGGTCCAGAAGAAGCCCGTGGCTGAGGATCACCACTAATGAGCTAAGTGGATCAAATACACTAGGTGGGTCCGACACCATATCTCAATCGAAAACCTTAAGGTATTGGGTTCATGGGTCCTTTCACTTATATATACTTCATTAGCCAATTATCAATCAATGTGGGTTTTCAATGTACGTGAGGCTCATCACACTTGAATACTCCAACATTCTCCCCCTCAAGTGTGAAACTCACATTGATATGCTCCCCCTCAACTGAGTACCTCAGGGCCCAAGTACTCAACATGCCTCCTAGCCAATCACCAGGCTAGCTCAAACCCGGCCCGGCTTTGATACCATTCTCATGCGGGTTCAGGGAGAAGCTCGTGATAGGGGATCACCACCAATGATTTAAGCTACACCAACTGTAATAAGTAAGTCTGACATCACATCTCAACCGCCGAAATCCTTAAGATATTGGGTACAAGGGTCCCTCCACTTATATATATTTCACTTAACCCATTACCAACTAATGTAAGACGCATCACATTTGAATATTTCAACAAGAAAAAAAATTTGTTTAGTAAAATATTATTATTAAGGACAGATTAAATGATTAAAACTTTTCTCTTTTGAGTGTTAATTTTCAAGCGGAGTTGAGAATACACACTTGTCAATGTATTGATTTTTTTTTTTTTAGTATGAGTTCACTATATTCATTTAAGCTAAATAATTTAACCCTCTTATACAAGGTATTTGGATTTACTTCCAAAACGATATCATTATATGGTTGAAAGATTAACAAATTATAACGATAAAGATTATTATAACGTTAAAATAAATTAAAATTACAAAAATACTTTGATTTCTGCTCCAAAATAATGTCATTTTGGACTCAATGCAGATGATAACTTATATGCATTCATTGCAGAAAAAACAAACCTTATATATATGTGTGTGTATATATGTATAAATAGGATTTATTATTTGTCATGTCACATAATGTAAAATTATATCATGTCACCCTAAAATTACATCGTTTCGTGAGTTAGGAGAATTAATGAAACTATTTTGGAATTTTTATTTGTTTATTTATTATAAAATTTTTACCAAAACATCCTTCATTAATTTCTTCAACTCACAAAACAATATAGTTTTAGGGTGACATGACAAAATATAAACACACACATATATATATATATATATATAGAGGTAGGATCCTTTGACACCGGTGTCAAATTCGAAATTTGACACCTCACTTGAGAACCATTAGATCAAAAAAGATCAATGGTGTCTTATGCTTACAAATCAGAGCCGTTGGTCTTTTTAGATCTAGTGGCTCTCAGATGAGGTGTCAAATTTGACACCGATATCAAAGTATCCTATATATATATATATATATATAGGGGGTTGAGTTTCTCATGTTACGTGAGAACTCACCCCCTTCCTGCAGACACAACAAATTATTATTTTTTAACTTTAAAGGGGCCCCGCATAAAAAATTGTGCTTGCAACAGGAGAAGTGATGCTTCCTGCAGCATGAGAACTATAATACCCATATATATATATAGGGAAAATATTTTCTCATGTCATAGGAGAGTTGTTTTCTCCTACTAGTGACCCTTCAATTTTCATGCAATACTTTCTTTTGTTTTTTATTTTTTTAATAGATGTGGACCCCACATGAAATGTGTCTACCACATGAGAAAATTTTCTCATGCGACATAAGAAAATCGAAATCCATATATATATTAACATTTCCTCTGTAACCTAAGATACAGTTATTTTCTGAAATACCAAGATGACATTGCTAGGAGATTTGAGGAGAAAAAATACATATACAAATTGATTGGTACAAATTACTAATTTACTAATGGAAAACTACTAAAGTTTTACGGTTTTAGGAGTTTGGTCGACTTAAGTCGTTCACAAATAATTTAAAAAATAAAAATAAAAAACATAAATATTAGCCTCTTATTAATTTGAAGGTCAATAAGGGAGAAATCGCCTTTTGGCGAGTTTAGTTTTATTTTTTTATAAATAAATTAATAAAATGATACAAACAATAATATATGAGAAAGATCATTTTAGTTAAAATTACTGTTTTTTATTTAAAATTTAAATAAGAAAAGCCCACTTTTTCTTTCATTTCTCTCATTTAAATAAATATAATTCTATATCCTTTAAATTGCCAAACACCAAATTCACAATTTTCTCGTCGGGTTGTTTCCGCCTCATTTGAAAACTGTCGGTATGTATAAGACACAAATTCACAGGAGATCTAGAAACATGTCACGCGAATTTAGGGTATTAAAAAAAGTTGCAATGTTTTGCCACATGGAGTTACGCCCTCTATTTACAAATGTTGCAATTTTATTTTATAATTTTTCCAACATGTCCTATATGACCTGTCCCCTCTCCTCATGCATGCATCTGTAGTTTACATTCCATGCATGATTTCCCCATGATTTGTCTCTTCTCCTTGTTATTATCAAATTGTAAAGTACCAGAGTTGATTCCATATTGGTTATATCTGTTACTAATATAAAATTTTTATCGACTTTGGATTAGTTTTTGGGATGAGGTTCTCCCAGGGTTCGTATTAATTGATATCAGAATCTTCCATTATATTTTTCGGTTGCAATCGAATGACGCGTGGTAACATTAGAATTACAATATTCGCCCAAGGCTAGTAAATTAAAGATTAGCTCAAAGCCAATTCACGTAGATGCCGGAGCTGAGGAGCGTGATACAATATTACTATCTAATTGCAAAATATGAGACTTGAGTCCCACATTGATTATATGTGTGACTAATATGCTGTTTATACGAATTTTGAGCTCTTCTACCTTCTAATAATTGCTCCATGGATCTCATCGGAAATGTTTGATGCTTCTTGGGGCTTCTTTGGCGACGGTGAAGTCACCGGATGAATTGCCGAGTAGATAGATGGACGCGGCTGTTGCTCCGCGGCGATACGGACTCGACCCGCTCCTCTTAAACTAGCTTTTGAGGTGAGATTCTCCCCAGGTTTGTATCACTCCCCCATCATGTACGAGACTTCCCTCCCCAGTTACACATAATGTAGACTCCATTGATATAACAAGACACGAATAAGGTGTAAGAAAATTAAGGCGGATCAATTTCATATTTTGTTGGTTGACACGAGACACGATACAAATTTTTTTGTATTAATTTTTCCTAAGACACAAATTTGAAACCGATTAATTCGAACACGTACCTTATTTGTGTTGTGTTACTATTGAAAATTGTCACCCTCATTAACATGCTACTAACCATTACAGATAACAAACTTGCAATTGCTCAATTAGAGATTCAGTTATGAACCAAACCATTTTCTCTTATATAGTAAGAGTTTTTTGTGTGGATAGATTATAATAATATGGGAAAAAAAGTATCTAAAGTTACTTTAGATAACTTTGTCTAAATTTCATTGAAACGACTTCGTTTTGAAGTTGAAAAATAAAAAGATTAGAATAATAAAGACTATTATAACCCTGAAATAAATTAAAATTACAAAAACACCATGATTTCTGCCCCAAAACGACGTCGTTTTGGCGAACATTAGATAACTTTATCTAAAGTAACTTTAGAAAAAACAAACCCTTATAATATATATAGTAAGAGTTTAATCTTGTGTATATAGCTATTCGTTCTTTTCTTTTCTCGGGTTATTCTGACACCTATATATTCGGGTGTTTAAGTTATAATTTGTAACAATTTATTGATAATGCGAGATTCAGTGTAAATAGATCTTGAATCTTTTGCAAAATACCAACTGAACACTAAGTTTAAGTTACTGGATGAGGTTACGTGAGCTTAATGAACTTAAAGGGTAACTATACATGCCTATGTTAGGATATATCACAATATTTTTTATTGTGTCAAATATCTAAATATAATTAATTACACATGAACATAAAAATATATTTTATTATGTAAAATATTTATTAATTATACATGCCTATGTTAGGATATCACAAAAGAATTAATTTAAAATTAATACAACTATTACTAATTAAAACAAGAGGAGGATATTCTTACTACCAAAATTTTCTACTACTGACTTACTACCTATTTAATTACCATTGAATCAAAGAGAGAGAATGTTAAAAAGTTTTTGAAAAAAGAGAAAATATTGATCCAATGATGATTAAATAGGATAGTAAGTTGATAATAGAAAATTTTGGTAATGAGAATATTCATCCTCTTAAAACAAACCCTAATTAATTACACATCAACATTAATAACAAATTAATTATTCTAAAATATATAATTAAAATACTAAACACTACTCATCAATGAATAATTATTATGTCAAATATCTAAATCTAATTAATTACACATCAACATAAAAATATGTTTTATTATGTAAAATCTCTATAAATTAATTATACAACATGACTATGTTAGGATATTACAAAATAATTAACCATAAAATTATAACAACTTTTTAACAAAATAAATAAATAAATTATAACAACTATTACTAATTAAAACAAACACTAAATATGCTTACCAAAAAAAAACCCATAAATATTAATAATAAATAATTATTCTAAATTATATTATTAATTACACATGAACAAAAAAAATTAATTATTATTTCAAATCTCTATATATTATTAATTATACATGTCTAGAGTGGAGGACTCAGGAAAATTTGTTTATGTCCGCACGTTTAGTGGCGGGTGTTCGCCCCCGATTTTTTTTTTTATAAATAAAGTTTAAATCAATGCTTGAACCCGCTCATAATCTAGTTGCTTCTATAACAAGCTGCAGATAATAGTTTGACCAATTATTTTCCCCCTAAATCTTACCAATCCTCCAAATTAAAACAAATATGAGAATATACTCCAATCATTCATACATCATTCTATTTTATAGTGGTGAATACAAAAGTCAACACTACCTGTACATAAAACAAGCAAAATCATAGTGAATATATCGTCTCTAGATATTAACTTATTTGAGAATATCAGACTTGCAATCAATCCTCTCTTTTTATAATAATGAAAAAGAAAATAAAGGATGAAGAGAACATGAGAATGGGTATGTGACAGAGGAGGAAGAATAAGTTTTCTCTTTAATCAATTTGTGTTACTACGTTATTTTAATCATCTCCGTACGTTACTACGTTGCTAACCAATATAAGAATAAATATCATTTTTGGTCCCTAACAAAGAATTCGGTCCCCACTCTAGTCCATTATAAAAAAAATTAGTCACCTGGTCCCTATTAAATTCAAAGTGGACCCGTTTTGGTCTTTTGAGGGACTAATATAGGTCTTTTTTGAATTTGTAAAGGATCACGATTTTTAATTTATTAGGGACCTCGAGACTAATTTATTTTTATAAGGGACCAAAATTGGGGACCATGCTTTTTGTTAGGGACTTAAAAGGATATTTACTCCTAATATATATTGAACCAAGAGACAAATAAGGACTCAAGAGACAAATAAGGACTCGCAACCAATAAAAAAAATTGAAATCAATTTTATGTCCTGCTCGCAAGTGGGTCCGCCATTGCATGTCTATGTTATTAGGATAACACAAAATAATTAATTTCAAAAATTATAACAACTATTTCTTATTAAAAGAAACCCTAAACATTTACAAATTAATTAAATTAAATCATATTATTAAAATATTAAAGACTACTTTCCAATGACTAATTATTATGACAACTATATAAATATAATTAATTGTACTTGCTTGTGTTAGTAAAAAAAACTAGTGTATTAGCTTACCTAAAAAAAAAAAAAAACACTAGAGCATTCTAAATATTGTGTCAAATATCTAAAATAAGTAAAAAAAAAAAAGTTAAATGATTTTAATTAATAAAATGAAAATGATTCTTAATTGCCTTACGGTCTTTTTGCTTTGGAAGAGCTTTCAATGATCTTTGCTGCAGCCAATGTATGCTGTGCAATTGGAAAAAAAAAAAAAAAAACCCAAGGAGCTGCAAATGAAAAAAAAAAAAAAAAAGATAGAGAAGAATGTTCAGATCTGGAATTTTGCACCGCTTTGTGCGCTGACCCGAGGCAAGGGATTAGTCTTATGGCTATCAGCTGTGGGATACTTAAATCCAAAAAAAAAAAAAGATCTGGAGTTTTGCTATAAATGAAAGTGAGAGAACACATAGGTCAAAAATAAGATAAGGTGGGGCTCCGACCTAAGGGGATGTGCCACTTGGCTTGCTATCAGAGTTCCATTGAGAGAGGGGAGCGACACTCAAAAAAAATAAAAATACAATATCAATTCCGTTGGGAAATGGACGACACTTGTAAAATATTATTTATTGACTGCCAATGGGGGTGGAGGGTGTCACTGTATCCCGAAAAAAAAAATTCAGCCAAACTTGCCGTGGGGATGTGGAGCCGTCATTCAGAGTCGTTTAGGTCTCCCGCGGCACTCAAAGATCCCAACCCGTAATTTCTATCTACTAGATACCAAATTCGTAATTTTAAATAGGGCAAACTCCAAACTGGTCAAACGCCCGACACTCAATTTGTTTAATGTGCTTTACATACCAGAATTTTGTGTGAATCTAGTCTCAGTTACAAAATCGCTTGATTCCACCTCTTCCTTTCTAACATTCTATAAATCGTTCTATTCCATATAACAGATCCATACAAAAAGGTGATGATTGGTATAATTGAGCAAATGAATGGATTATATACGGTTGTCAACAAAGGAACCAAGGCCTGATCAGTTATGGTGCTTTGTTGTTACACAAGTGACACATTGTACACCTTATTAATCAAACTTGTACACCACTTCTTGCCAACAACGAGGTGTTACATGGAACACCTCCACTATTAGCACCTTTATGGAGTGTGTGATTTCGGCTTATAATGTTCAACTCTTTGCTTATGCATATGGGGGGGTCTTATATAATTACTGTCAATGCAGCAAATCACTGATTTTCTTAGCAAGCAGCAATAGCAAATTTAAGAGAACGAGAGAAAGCGTCACTGTAACATACTATATTATTAAGTTTGGAGTATACATAATGATAACGCATCATGGTCATAAGGCAACCTAGTGACCATGTAAATAAACATACAGTGTAGTA
>JAVKPL010000835.1:0-15670 GCA_032173675.1 Gastrolobium villosum
AAATCGTCTGGCCTTTTGGCTGTCCGTGCTTCATCTCAACCCTCAGCTCCTATCATGGCACCTCCATCTTGGATCTGACCAATGATGGTGAGAACTGGTTGGATGGGGAACCAGGAGACCCCCCTCATGCTTGGCGGCACCACCCGGGCCGTGGTATCTGTTGCAAGGGGTAGCGCCCCACCCTCTCCCCTGCCTGCTGGCTTAAGGAGGGGTTCATTATGGGAGATGGGGGTCACCGCCGAGCTGCGTGGCGTGACCCGCGCTCCTCCTTCCTTCTATGGCTCTCCTGCTCCTTCGAAGGCCGAAGCGGACGAGCTGCAGAAAGCCGAGCAATATCTTTTCAAGGCGGCTTCCTTGATGAAACCGTACTCCCTCCTGCTCAAGAAGCACTCCGAAATTCTATCCGAGAAGGATAACATGCAGAGTCAGCTAGCCGAGCTAAGGCAGGAAAATCAAGTTCTGAAGTCTGATGTGGCCAAGCTCAGTCTGTCAGTCAAAAATTCGCAAGCCGACTTGAATGCTATTCCGGATTGCTGCGGGGTGGAAAGTGGCAAGGATGCCTATACTAAGGTTTGTCAAAGCCAAGCTATCCATGCTGTCAAAGGCGGAGGCTGCGCATGAGGAGATGGCCTCTCAACTTAAACAGCTGAGGGCGCAGCAGGAGGAGTTGCAGGCTGATTATGATCAAAGCCAGACAGTACTTGAAAATGCTGTGGGTTCCGCTTTCAACAATGCGGTGAACCAGGTTAAATTTTTTAACCCTGAAGCGTCTCTTAACTTGGATCAGCTGGATTGCTATGGCTACATTAGCGGCGGAATTTTCCACTCGGCAGCCGAGGAGCCAATTGCAGCGGATGGGGAAGGTTTTGTCCCTGTCTTGGAGGAGGAAGATCGGCAGCCGGATTCCGGCTCTCAGCCAAATTTGAGGGGGAATACCCCGTAATTTGTAATATGCCGTCGTCATCCCGGCTTTTTTTGTATAAACACTTTTTGGTCTAATTTGATATTAATTCAAAAATAGAATTAATTGTGTAGTTTATCTGATTTAATTGCAATATCCGTCTCGTATGTTTCGAGTTTTGTTGCCGGATTTTGAATTTAGCCGAGATAACGTGCGAGGGCGTCCCCTCAGCACAATTTTCCATAAATGGGCCAAGGTTAGCACTCTCAACCTTGCCCTTTAGGCAAGGCGGGTTCAAACACCCGGGCCTAGTTCTTTTCTTCGCGTATTTTGAACTTCCAACGGGTTCATCTATCGCGGATTCAATTTACATTCGAACTCTCAACCAAGTTGGCGGGTTCGATTTGTTAACCCGGGTTAGAACGCTCGGCTCTGGCCTATTTGGCCGGCTGGGTTCCCATAACTTCGGATTTTAATCTAGAATTCAGAACTTCTCATTTAACATGGGATTGTGAAGCTCGGATTCTAGTTCAGAAATGAACACTCAACCGCGTTTCTTTTTTGCAACGGCGGGTTCAACTTCTTGCAACGCTGGTTTCCAGACGTCGGAATGTGCATTCATCGCATAAATTATCAAAGTTGGACACAACTTATAAATAATAGAAATGCAGAATTTATTGAATTACAAAGATATAAAAGAAAACATCGTTTTTGCATTGTGCAAGCAGGACATTTGATTTAACTGTAATATTTTTTCAACTTATCTGCATTCCATGTCCTCGCCACCTGCTTTCCTTTCAGAGTTTCTAGCACGTAAGCTCCTTTGGACAATTTGTTTTTGACTCTGAATGGTCCTTCCCATCTTGGGGCTAATTTTCCTTGTGACGCGTTTCGCCCTCCTATATCTGCCCTTCGCAGGACTAACTCCTCAGCTTCAAATGACCGAGGTCGCACCTTTTTATTGAACCGGTTAGCCACCAGTTGCTTGGCCGCGTAGTTTCTGCAGTACGCCATAGTTCGGATTTCTTCTATTAGGTCAAGCTCAACCGCCACCTTATCATTATTATCCTTTTCTGTTTGCGTAAGAGTTTGAACTCTTCTCCAAGATGGTTCCCCTAACTCCACTGGGATCATGGCCTCACATCCATATGTGAGTTTGAAGGGAGATTCGCCCACCGAGGTTTGAACCGTGGTTCTGTACCCCCAAAGCACGTAGTAGAGCTCTTCTACCCACTTACCTTTAGCGGATTGCTCCATACGTCGGCGTAAGCCTTCAACTATAACCTTGTTAGCTGCTTCAGCCTGCCCATTAGTCTGAGGGTGTTCCACCGAGGCAAATCTGTGTCGGATGTGGAACCCAGCCATAAGGTTTTGAAACCCTTTGCTAGTGAACTGGGTGCCGTTATCCGTTACAATTTCCGCCGGGATACCAAAACGGCATACTACGTTTCTTTCTAAGAAACGCTGTATTCGGGCCGAGGTAATGGAAGCAATTGGCTCTGCCTCGATCCACTTGGTGAAGTAATCAATGGCGACTATCAACCATTTAAGCTGACCCTCTGCTGCTGTAAACGGCCCCAGAATGTCCATTCCCCATTTGTAGAACGGCCATGGAGCCGTAATAAAGTTCAGCTCCTCAGGTGGGGCCAAGAGGTTTTTACCATGCCTTTGGCATTCGTCACATCGTTGTACGTGATCCTTCGCATCCTTTGCCATGGACGGCCAGAAGTAGCCGGCACGAAGTGCCTTCCGAGCCAAGGCTTTCCCACCGACATTGTAAGAACCCGCACCGTTAATTAAGGTAATTAGTGAATTAATTATGTTAATTAGGAAATAATTCCATAATTGACCCTAATAATTATTAATGGGCTTAGATAATTATATTGAGTGAGTAAAAATGCTGAAAGTCGCTTTTCGGAAGAAAAGCGCAGATACCGGTTCTGCTACTCGGTATAAATGCGTACCGGAAAAGTATCCCGGAAAATTATAACGAACGCATGATAATTACTAGAATATTATGTAGGACTTGTAAAACAAGTTTCAAGTCAAAACGACGTAATCTGATGCCAGAACTGATACTGGCTATGGAAAAGCGCGTACCGGAAAGGTGCTCCGAAAAATAAAATAAAAATATGACAAATCTTAGGAAAATGCGTAGGTCTAGAATCCGAAGTTTGAGATCAAGATCTTTTACTTTGCTATTAAGGCTAATACTGCGCGGTTAGTGCTTGGGCCTATAAATAGACCCACTTAGCACAAAACCCTAGGCAGCATCTTGATCCTACGTGAGTTTTTCCCTGCAGTTTTGAGGCAGCCCCCTTGCACCTCCATTCTTGGTGTTTCCTTGCCTTCTTCTTCTTCTTCTCTTCTTCTTTCTTCACCATTCCTCCTTCCAAGCAACTAGAGTGTGTCTTGGGTGAGGGTGGTGCAACCTTTTCTGAGTTGAGAAGGCTGTGTGTGTGAGGTTAGTGAGCTGAACTTGAAGCTTTAGTGATGGCTACCTTGTGGTAGTCATTGTGAGCTTCAAAGTGCCACCTTGTGGTGCAAGAACCCACCTTGGTGTGCCATTTTCGTGCTCCTACTTAGGCTGAGTTTGAGGAACCTTGGGAGAGCTCCAAGAGCACACCTTGCCTCTGTTTTGAACTTTGGTAAGTTACCTCACTATGATCATGGGTTTATAATGCTTAAAGTTGATGTCTTGACCATGTTTAATGAGTAAACAAGAGGGTATAAGGTATATGAACCTAAAATGAACTAAAGATGCATGCTTTAACGTGTACATGTGTTAAAAGTTGGACCTTTGGGATGGATATTCACGAAATGCAGAAACTGCATTCTGTCGTGAGATATCCGGATATCTGTCGAACAGATATCCGGATATCAGTATCCGGATATGGTATCCGGATATTGATATCCGGATATGGGATCTGGGTATCCGGATATGACATATCCGGATATGTCCAGCGTGATATCCGGATATGGCATATCCGGATATGCCCCTTCTGATATCCGGATATCCTGGGTTCTGCGCAGACAGTAGCTTTACTGTATGAACAGTAAGCTATGGGGTGTGTGTGGACCCTAGTTTATGGAAGTTGAACTTCTGTAATTAATGGACTAAGTCAGAATCACATGATTAAGGGCTTATGGCTTTGATGGAAGCCTTAAGACGTAAAACGTAAAGGAAAGGCGTAGTCTTTGAAGTTGTATGCATGTTGTACATTAATATTGACTTGATAAATGGTCCATATCAGATTGTGATACTGCTGTTTGAGGACTAGTGAGTGGTTGGACTCTTGGCTTGGATAGCTAGCTTGCAAGGTAAGCTTTCGTGTCCTCGGTTTAGCCATTTTGATGTTCCACCATGTCCCATGGGGATGGGTTTATGCATGCTGTGTTACATGCTTTGATTATTTTGGAAATGCTGTTGAGCTGTTTATGTGTAATGAGCTATTATGATATGCATGTGGTGTCCACCTAGACGGCAATCCTGAGTATGTAGTACATACAAGATGGAGAAGCATGTGGGTGAGGTGCAGGTAGTATCCATGTACTCATGTAGGCATAGACGTATTCCTACATTTCTCTGGCCAGTAGATTTGAAAGCACACATGACATGAATAATTGCTGCATCGCATAGTTTTGGAACTTATATTGTAAATACTGTTTTTAGAACTTATATTACACATGTAAGTGAGCTTGGGGTGGAGACTCCTTGAGGACCCCTTGTCTTACTGAGATTTCTTGTTAGAGATCTCACCCCACGTTTGGGGATGCTTATTTCAGGATCAGGTAATGTTGAGGGCTCAGGTGGCAGGAGGCCAGAGCTGAGTTGATTTGATGATATGCTGACTGCTGCTTTTATTTCCGACTGTTGTTTATGTTTTCTGTTGAGTTTATGTTATGACTGTTATGGGGCTTTGTTGCCTTATTTGGTGAGCATGGGGTTTGTCCATGCCACATGATTGCGTTATTGTCTTTCTAATTATGTTGTAATTAAAGTATCAGGATTTTGACCCAGGCTACTTGTGTAGACCTGTGGCTTTAGATACTCACTTATTATATTTATGTACGAGGTATTCAGTTAGTTGTCTTGCAATTTACATACAGGCAGTATTTTTATGAAAATGATTAAGTAATCAAGTTGGTTAAGTTAATGACGTCATAATTGAATTAAAGAAAAAGTTATTCCGCATTTTAATTAAGCGTGGCTTAATACGATAGTGTGTTAACAATCCGGGTTAACACGAGCTGTTACATTTTATGGTATCAGAGCACTTTCTAGGGAAAAGCCTGTATGTATTGCAATAACTTAGGATGTGTCGTTGCGTGTCTACTTTGTGTTCACTCTGACTGGTGTGCGTTACGATAATGCATATGTGACCACATGGCGTGGGCCTGATCAACTCATTCTTTGTGTAACTTGTGCAGAGTCATGGTGCCACCAAGGAGGAACACGAGTACGAGCGAGGATCAGACGGATCCTGTCCTGGCTGCATTAGCTGAGATGCAGGCGGCCCGACTAGCCGACCAGGAAGCCACGAGGCTGGCGAACCGGGCGATGCTGGACGCAATTCGAGATGCGAACCGGCAAACCACGGCAGAGGTTCTGGAGGAGAACCGGATGGCCAACATGACTATGATGAGGGTCATGTTGGAGGAGTTGAGGGCTGGTCCTGCTGCGGGCCAGGGTCCTCCACCACCTCCACCGCCGCCACCGCCTCCACCTCCGCCTAGTCAACAGGAGGACACCCAGAGCCAGATGGGTGAGGGTAGTCACTTGACGGGGGCTATGCAGACTATCCCCGTGCTTGCTGAAGATCGTGACGAGATCGATCGCCGGCTGAATGCTTTCCGCAAGCATAAGCCACCTACCTTCGACGGATCGTATGATCTCATTGCTGCTGCCAGATGGCTACAGGCGCTGGACAAGATTTTCCGGATCATGCAGTGCACTGATCCGCAGAAGCTGTTGTTCGCCACGTACATGCTGGAGGGCGAGGCCCATGAGTGGTGGACCAACCTATCTCAGGTCTACGAGATGCAGGGCCATGTGATGACGTGGCCATTCTTCGAGGAGAGCTTCCTGGGTCAGTACTTCCCTTATGACTCACAGGAGAGGAAGCAGGGGGAGTTTGACCGGTTGGTACAGGGCTCGTTGTCTGTTGACGAGTACCTGGCCAAGTTCAATGAGCTGGTCAAGTTCTCTCATTTCCGCATGGCGAGACCGACTCCCGTTTTTCTGGCGGCCAAGTTCCGGAGGGGACTTAATGAGGACATTGCTGGACATCTTGCTGGTTCTGCTTCGAGAGATTTCGGAGCTTTGGTACAGCAGTGCCGCGACATCGAGGACTATTGCCGTGCGAGTCAGGCCAAGAGGGCCAAGGTTGAGGTGCCGCAGAGCGCTGGTGGTTCTACTCCCTGGAAGAACAAGAATTTTGCCAACAAGGGCAAGGGTAAACCACCGTTGGCGGCTAAGCAAGCGCCAAATCAGTTCAGAAAGACTGCCGCTCCGGGGAACGCCGCTAGACCTCCTGCTCCCAGATGTTCTGGATGCGGGAAGTCACATTTTGGGCCGTGCTCTACCGGTCAGCTGATTTGCTTCCAGTGTGGCAAGGAGGGCCACTACTCGAGAGATTGCCCGACGGCGAGAGTTGCTGCAGTGCAGGCTGTGCCATTGCAGATGGTTCCTACTGGGGCACCAGCCGTGCCACCTACCACCGGACGAGTCTACACACTTGATCGTCAGCAGTCGGACAGAGCTCCGAACCTGGTCAGAGGTACTGTTACCATTGGTGGATCAGCTATTGATGTTTTATTTGATTCCGGGGCAACGCACTCTTTTGTTGCTACCCCTATTGCTGTGGGGCTTGAGTTGCCCAGTGATGTGCTTTCTCCACCGATGCGGGTTACCACCGCCACCGGAGAAAAATGTTTGACCTCCACTGTTCATCGCGATGTAGCGTTTCAGTGGGATGGCCGTGACTTCTTGGTAGATCTGATAGGATTACCGATGGTCAACCTTCAAATTATTCTGGGCATGGATTGGTTGTCCAGAAACTGTGCAATGATTGACTGTTGTGCCAAGAAAGTGGTGATGTCTCCGGGTGGGTCCACAGCCAGTTCCTCACCGTTCATTTCAGTCCTGCAGGCGAGGAGGGCCTTGAGAGCAGGGGCATTTGGCTATGTCATGTTGGGAGGTTTGGTGAGTGGGATACAGGAGGATCTCACTGGCATTCCTGTGGTGAGGGAATTCCTCGAGGTGTTTCCTGAGGAGATTCCTGAGTTTCCACCGCAGAGGGAGATAGAGTTCTCCATAGATTTATTGCCTGGTGTGGGGCCTATCTCGTTGGCTCCATACCGGATGTCGCCACCAGAGTTGGCGGAGCTGAAGAAGCATATCGAGGAGCTTTCAGCAAAAGATTTTATTCGGCCGAGTGTGTCTCCCTGGGGAGCACCGGTCATTTTTGTAAAAAAAAAGGATGGGACCATGCGGTTGTGCACCGATTACAGACAACTGAACAAGGTGACAATCAAGAACAAGTACCCTCTTCCACGCATTGACGATTTGCTGGATCAGCTCAGGGGTGCTTGTGTGTATTCCAAGATTGACCTCCGGTCCGGTTATCATCAGATACGGGTAAAGCCGGAGGATGTCCCAAAGACAGCATTTCGCTCGAGGTACGGGCACTACGAGTACTTGGTGATCCCGTTTGGACTCACCAATGCACCCGCAGTGTTCATGGACTACATGAACAGGATTTTCCAGCCGTACCTGGATCAGTTTGTGATCGTCTTCATTGACGACATCTTGATCTACTCCAAGACGGAGGAGGAGCATACCGAGCACTTGAAGATTGTGTTGCAAGTGCTAAAAGAGAAAAAGCTTTATGCTAAGCCGTCGAAATGTGAGTTCTGGCTCAAGGCGGTTAAATTTCTGGGTCATGTAATTTCTGCTAATGGAGTTGCAGTTGATCCTAACAAGATTGAGGCCGTGATGGACTGGGATAGGCCCAAGACGGTTACAGAAGTGAGAAGCTTCTTGGGTTTGGCAGGTTACTATCGGAGGTTCATAGAAGGATTCTCCAAGATGGTGCTACCGATGACTCGCCTTACCCGAAAGGAGACTCCATTCGTGTGGACACATGAGTGTGAGGAGTGTTTCCAGGAGTTGAAGGAGAGACTGACTACTGCTCCTGTGTTGGTCCTTCCTGATCCTGCGGAGCAATTCGAGTTATACTGCGATGCCTCTGGTAAAGGACTGGGCTGTGTGCTGATGCAGAAAGGTAAAGCGGTTGCTTACGCTTCAAGACAGTTGAAACCTCATGAGGAGAACTACCCGACTCACGACTTGGAGTTGGAAGCCATTGTTTTTGCTTTCAAGATTAGGAGGCATTACCTGTTTGGCATGAAGTTTGCTGTATTCAGTGATCACAAGAGCCTGAAGTATCTGTTCGACCAGAAGGAGTTGAACATGAGACAGCGAAGATGGATGGAATTCTTGAAGGACTACGACTTCGAGTTGAGGTATCACCCTGGCAAGGCCAATGTGGTAGCCGATGCTTTGAGTCGGAAATCCGTGAGCTTATCCAGTTTAATGATGAACGATTACGAGGTGATCGAGAAGTTCAGAGACTTGAGAGTGAACTCCTTGTTTGGGGGTGCATTGCTTGAGTTAGAAACAGCAGAAGTGATTAATGAACTGATGGAAAAGATCAAAGAGGCGCAAGTGCAAAGAGAATGCCTTGATTACGTGAAGAACCAGGACGGTGTGTCTTGGGACGAGGATGGATTGCTGCTGTTCCAGAAGAGGATTGTTATTCCTCGAGGGCCATTGACCGAAGAGGTTATGGCAGAGGCTCATAAGGGCCGGTTCACTATCCACCCTGGTGCCACGAAAATGTACCAGGACTTAAAAAGGAATTTCTGGTAGCCGGGCATGAAGAAGGACATAGCGGTCTACGTGTCCAAGTGTCTGATTTGTCAGAAGGTGAAGATCGAGCACCAGAAACCGTCTAGTAAACTTCAACCTCTGGAGATTCCACAGTGGAAGTGGGAGAGTATTTCCATGGACTTCGTGGTGGGATTGCCTAAAACTCAGGCTGGTTGTGACTCTATCTGGGTCATTGTGGACAGATTGACCAAGTCTGCCCATTTTCTTCCAGTGAAGGTGAGCTTCACTACAGAGCAGTTGGCCAAGCTATATGTCCGCGAGATTGTGAGGCTTCACGGGGTGCCCGAGAGTATCATCAGTGATAGGGACCCGAAGTTCACATCTCGGTTCTGGGAGGCGCTGCAGGAGGCTTTTGGTACGCAGTTGCGATTGAGTACCGCCTATCACCCTCAGACTGACGGACAGACTGAGCGGACCATCCAGACATTGGAGGACATGTTGAGAGCTTGCACGTTGGAGCAGGGTTCTGCATGGGATAGGTACCTTCCGTTGGTTGAATTTTCATACAACAACAGTTTTCATGCTAGTCTGGGCATGGCACCCTACGAGGCGCTGTATGGTAGGAGGTGTCGGACTCCTACTTGCTGGTCTGAGGTTGGAGATAAAGAGCTTTTCGGCTTGGACTTTGTCCAAGATACTACCCTACAGATCCAGATGATCAGGGAAAAGTTGAAGCAGGCGCAGAATCGCCAGAAGAGCTACTACGATGTCAAGCATCGACCACTGGAGTTCAGTGAGGGTGAGCACGTGTTTGTGAAACTTTCACCTGTCACCGGTGTTGGACGGGCACTCGGCGTGAGGAAGTTGAGCCCGCGATTCATTGGGCCCTACCAGATCCTTGGTAGAGTAGGACCAGTTGCCTATCGACTCGCCTTACCTCCGAACCTAGCCAACATCCACGACGTGTTTCACGTGTCTCAGCTTCGAAAGTACATAGCCGATCCTTCGCACGTGGTGCAGCCGGATGATGTGGAGGTTCGGGAGAACCTAAAGACTCCCGTCGGACCACTCAAGATTCTCGATCGTGGCGAGAAGCAGTTGAGGAGCAAGATCATTCCGATGGTCAAAGTACAATGGTCAGGAAGAACTCCTGAGGAGTGTACCTGGGAGCGAGAGGATGAGCTTCTCCGACAGTATCCCGACTTTCGAGACAGGTATGTTTCTGATTTTGAGGACAAAATCCTTAAAAAGGTGGGGTGAATGTAAGAACCCGCACCGTTAATTAAGGTAATTAGTGAATTAATTATGTTAATTAGGAAATAATTCCATAATTGACCCTAATAATTATTAATGGGCTTAGATAATTATATTGAGTGAGTAAAAATGCTGAAAGTCGCTTTTCGGAAGAAAAGCGCAGATACCGGTTCTGCTACTCGGTATAAATGCGTACCGGAAAAGTATCCCGGAAAATTATAACGAACGCATGATAATTACTAGAATATTATGTAGGACTTGTAAAACAAGTTTCAAGTCAAAACGACGTAATCTGATGCCAGAACTGATACTGGCTATGGAAAAGCGCGTACCGGAAAGGTGCTCCGAAAAATAAAATAAAAATATGACAAATCTTAGGAAAATGCGTAGGTCTAGAATCCGAAGTTTGAGATCAAGATCTTTTACTTTGCTATTAAGGCTAATACTGCGCGGTTAGTGCTTGGGCCTATAAATAGACCCACTTAGCACAAAACCCTAGGCAGCATCTTGATCCTACGTGAGTTTTTCCCTGCAGTTTTGAGGCAGCCCCCTTGCACCTCCATTCTTGGTGTTTCATTGCCTTCTTCTTCTTCTTCTCTTCTTCTTTCTTCACCATTCCTCCTTCCAAGCAACTAGAGTGTGTCTTGGGTGAGGGTGGTGCAACCTTTTCTGAGTTGAGAAGGCTGTGTGTGAGGTTAGTGAGCTGAACTTGAAGCTTTAGTGATGGCTACCTTGTGGTAGTCATTGTGAGCTTCAAAGTGCCACCTTGTGGTGCAAGAACCCACCTTGGTGTGCCATTTTCGTGCTCCTACTTAGGCTGAGTTTGAGGAACCTTGGGAGAGCTCCAAGAGCACACCTTGCCTCTGTTTTGAACTTTGGTAAGTTACCTCACTATGATCATGGGTTTATAATGCTTAAAGTTGATGTCTTGACCATGTTTAATGAGTAAACAAGAGGGTATAAGGTATATGAACCTAAAATGAACTAAAGATGTATGCTTTAACGTGTACATGTGTTAAAAGTTGGACCTTTGGGATGGATATTCACGAAATGCAGAAACTGCATTCTGTCGTGAGATATCCGGATATCTGTCGAACAGATATCCGGATATCAGTATCCGGATATGGTATCCGGATATTGATATCCGGATATGGGATCTGGGTATCCGGATATGACATATCCGGATATGTCCAGCGTGATATCCGGATATGGCATATCCGGATATGCCCCTTCTGATATCCGGATATCCTGGGTTCTGCGCAGACAGTAGCTTTACTGTATGAACAGTAAGCTATGGGGTGTGTGTGGACCCTAGTTTATGGAAGTTGAACTTCTGTAATTAATGGACTAAGTCAGAATCACATGATTAAGGGCTTATGGCTTTGATGGAAGCCTTAAGACGTAAAACGTAAAGGAAAGGCGTAGTCTTTGAAGTTGTATGCATGTTGTACATTAATATTGACTTGATAAATGATCCATATCAGATTGTGATACTGCTGTTTGAGGACTAGTGAGTGGTTGGACTCTTGGCTTGGATAGCTAGCTTGCAAGGTAAGCTTTCGTGTCCTCGGTTTAGCCATTTTGATGTTCCACCATGTCCCATGGGGATGGGTTTATGCATGCTGTGTTACATGCTTTGATTATTTTGGAAATGCTGTTGAGTTGTTTATGTGTAATGAGCTATTATGATATGCATGTGGTGTCCACCTAGACGGCAATCCTGAGTATGTAGTACATACAAGATGGAGAAGCATGTGGGTGAGGTGCAGGTAGTATCCATGTACTCATGTAGGCATAGACGTATTCCTACATTTCTCTGGCCAGTAGATTTGAAAGCACACATGACATGAATAATTGCTGCATCGCATAGTTTTGGAACTTATATTGTAAATACTGTTTTTAGAACTTATATTACACATGTAAGTGAGCTTGGGGTGGAGACTCCTTGAGGACCCCTTGTCTTACTGAGATTTCTTGTTAGAGATCTCACCCCACGTTTGGGGATGCTTATTTCAGGATCAGGTAATGTTGAGGGCTCAGGTGGCAGGAGGCCAGAGCTGAGTTGATTTGATGATATGCTGACTGCTGCTTTTATTTCCGACTGTTGTTTATGTTTTCTGTTGAGTTTATGTTATGACTGTTATGGGGCTTTGTTGCCTTATTTGGTGAGCATGGGGTTTGTCCATGCCACATGATTGCGTTATTGTCTTTCTAATTATGTTGTAATTAAAGTATCAGGATTCTGACCCAGGCTACTTGTGTAGACCTGTGGCTTTAGATACTCACTTATTATATTTATGTACGAGGTATTCAGTTAGTTGTCTTGCAATTTACATACAGGCAGTATTTTTATGAAAATGATTAAGTAATCAAGTTGGTTAAGTTAATGACGTCATAATTGAATTAAAGAAAAAGTTATTCCGCATTTTAATTAAGCGTGGCTTAATACGATAGTGTGTTAACAATCCGGGTTAACACGGGCTGTTACAGACATGCTGGCCGTTAATCCCTTCATGTATTTCGGATAAAACATACTGTGCTCTGTCTGAGTTGACACATTTGAGTAGGGGAGTTGAGATCCCCTTTTTATACAACTGCCCTTCAAGTAAGGTATATGATGCGGCATCCCGGATGAGTTTCCTGGCCGCAGCTTTTTCTTCGGGCACAGTACCCCCATCGAGGTATGCAATTATGTTGCTACGCCAATCGTCTACCTGTGAGATGTGCATCATGCAGGTCGGCTCGGGGATATTCTGCTCTATGACGGTTCTGTAATTGCCCCATCCTTTCGTACTGGCGAGCTTGGATAATATGTCCGCCCTGTTATTTGCGTTCCTTGGGATGTGGCTGATTTCCACCTCCTCAAAGTGTGCCATTACTTGCTTGACATGCTCCAGATATTTCACCAACAGGGGTCCCTTTGCCTGATAGTTGCCCTCGACCTGCGAAGTGACCAACTGGGAATCACTGCAGATTCTGACCTTCCGGGCTCCAAGCTCTTTAGCCTGGAGCAAGCCGGCTATGAAGGCTTCATACTCCGCCTGATTGTTCGAGGTCTCAAAGTCCATTTTCATGGAATATTCAACCGCTACTCCGTCCGGATTCTCTATTATGACCCCGGCTCCACTTCCTTTTGAATTAGAGGATCCATCCACATATATGGTCCATTTATCCAAATTATCAGGAGAGATATGTGGTGCCGAGGTTAATTCGCGGACAAAGTCGGCCAGAGCTTGTGATTTGATTGCCTTTCGGTTCTCAAATGTGATGTCGAACGCGGATAGTTCGATGGCCCAGCTCATCATTCTGCCTGCTAAGTCCGGCTTGTGCAGTATCTGTCGGATTGGGAAATCGGATCGAACCAGGATTTTGTGAGCCTGGAAGTATGCTCGAAGTCGGCGGGCTGAAGAGAGGAGTGCAAAAGCTATCTTTTCTAACCGCTGGTACCGCAGTTCGGCTCCTTGTAAGAGTCGGCTTACAAAGTAGATGGGTTGTTGGCCTTCATCGTCTTCTCGCACCAGGACCGAGCTGACCGCCAACTCCCCAACTGATAAGTAAAGGATTAAAGTTTCTTGTTCTTTGGGTTTGGCCAGAATGGGTGGAGAAGATAATCTCCTCTTAATCTCCTGGAATGCGACTTCGCAATCTGTACTCCATCCGTACTGCACTTCCTTTCGCAGCAGTTTAAAGAAAGGAAGGGCTGTCTCCGCTGACCGAGGTAAGAAACGAGTGAGGGATGCCAGCCTTCCAGTCAATTGCTGTATTTCTTTCTTACTTTTCGGGGCCGTCATCTGCAATATGGCTCCACATTTATCCGGGTTGGCTTCTATACCCCGGTGTGTTAACATGAAGCCCAGAAATTTTCCTGCAAAAACTCCAAAAGCACACTTTGCTGGATTCAAACGGATGCGGTGTTGTCGTAACTTGCCAAATGTTTGTTCCAAGTCCTGAATATGTGCTTCCATGCCGGCTGATTTGACAATCATATCATCAATGTATACCTCCACGTTTTTACCCAACTGATCCGAGAAGACCTGGTTCATCATCCTCTGGTACGTGGCTCCGGAATTTTTCAGCCCGAATGGCATGACGTTATAGCAGTAATTGGCTTTCTCAGCAATAAATGCAGTTTTTTCCTGGTCATCATGATGTAATGGGATTTGGTTGTAACCGGAGTATGCGTCCATAAAGGACAGCATCCGGAATCCAGATGAGCTGTCGACCAGTTGATCAATGTTCGGCATTGGGTATGCATCTTTAGGACATACCTTATTTAGGTCTGTGTAGTCGGTGCACACTCGCCATTTCCCGCTTGGCTTCTTTACCATCACCACATTAGATAACCAAGTCGTATATTGTATCTCTCTAATGAACCCTGCTTCTAGCAGTTCTTTTACATGATCTTCCAGCACTTGACGTCGCTCCGAGCTGAGATTTCGCTTCTTTTGGGCTACCGGCTTTGATCCCGGATATACAGAAAGTTTGTGGCAACAAAAACTCGGGTCCACCCCGGGGATGTCAGATGACCTCCACGCGAAAACATCGTGGTTACGGCCAAGACACGCAACCAGGCTCTGCATGTCGACTGTGTCTAGGTCCTTGCCTATTTTAGTGACCTGCCCCGGTTCTCCGAGATTTATAGTTTCCAGCTCACCCTCTCTGGTTCTGGTCGCGGCATCTGTCCTCCTCATCTCGCATATCAAAGTCGACCATGTTAACCGACCTGTGTGGAGGGGGTTTGTTACCAGGCTGGCTGATTCCAGTAGAAATGCTGGGATCCCTTGTCACCATTCGAACAGATCTGAAATAGCAGTCTCTAGACTCCTTGTGGTCTCCAGCTATAGTGTGCGCGCCCGTGTTAACCCGGATTGTTAACACACTATCGTATTAAGCCACGCTTAATTAAAATGCGGAATAACTTTTTCTTTAATTCAATTATGACGTCATTAACTTAACCAACTTGATTACTTAATCATTTTCATAAAAATACTGCCTGTATGTAAATTGCAAGACAACTAACTGAATACCTCGTACATAAATATAATAAGTGAGTATCTAAAGCCACAGGTCTACACAAGTAGCCTGGGTCAAAATCCTGATACTTTAATTACAACATTAACCTAAAAGACCAAAGTCAAAAAACATGTGGCATGGACAAACCCCATGCTCACCAAATAAGGCAACAAAGCCCAATAACAGTCATAACATAATCTCAACAGAAAACATAAACAACAGTCGGGAATAAAAACAGCAGTCAGCATATCATCAAATCAACTCAGCTCTGGCCTCCTGCCACCCGAGCCCTCAACATTACCTGATCCTGAAATAAGCGTCCCCAAACGTGGGGTGAGATCTCTAACAAGAAATCTCAGTAAGACAAGGGGTCCTCAAGGAGTCTCCACCCCAAGAACTCTCTTACATGTGTAATATAAGTTCTAAAACAGTATTTACAATATAAGTTCCAAAACTATGCGATGCAGCAATTAATCATGTCATGTGTGCATATCAAATCTACTGGCCAGAGAAATGTAGGAATACAGACTCTATGCCTACATGAGTACCAGGACGCTACCTGTACCTCGCCACAGCCTCATCTTGTATGTACTACATACTCAGGCTTA
>JAVKPL010000836.1:0-15672 GCA_032173675.1 Gastrolobium villosum
AAAATCATGATGACGTTTTGAATGTTCAAAATGTCACTGCATTTTTTTTAGTTAAAGGTCCACACTCTGATTAGTCTATGTAGAAATATATAGGGAAGCTACAGTGTTAGGAGATAATTTTGATACAGTATTTGAGCCACTATGATCTAGTGATCAAAGAGTTTAAATCTTACCACCTTCATTCTTCATAATCAAATTAAATTTTAGCATTAGGTACGATTGACTCATGCACTATCCACACTTCAAGCCCCAATAGTTCTTGGGTGAGTCAAAGTTCAGTTTAGAGTCTACCCAGTAACCTCCTATTGTGTCAGGGAAAAAGTGGAGATTAAAACTAAGCATCATCTCAATGATTTGTTCCGTACAGCTCTATTATCTTTGCTGTAGTGCTCATATGTAATGTATTAACTTAGACCAATAACTTATTTCGATGTGGTCATGTTTTGTATTAATATTCTCTAAACTCTTTTATTGTACACTTATGTATTGGTCACCTTTCTGTCATTATGTAATGTGCTGAGCTTTGACAATTATATTTCTACCATAGCAATCACATTATCTTACCTCCGAAACTCTCTAGCACATCTGTTCAGCCCTAATGCATGTGTCAGTTATTTTAGTATTCTATGCACAGTAAATAAGAGTTTGGGACTCTAGTGGTTATGATTTAATCTTTGAGCAGGTGACTCTGTTATCTCCTTCAATTCTTAAATCTGGGGGTTCCTGTATATCCCACCGTCCAGCATCCAGGGGAATTTGTCCTTACCTTTCCAAGGGCATACCATTGTGGCTTCAACTGCGGCTTCAACTGTGCACAGTCTGTGAATGTGGCTCCTGCTGATTGGTTTGTGCATGGCCAGGATGCTGCTGAGCTTTACAGTTTGCAGTGCCATAAGACAACATTGTCTCATGACAAGTTGTTATTTGGGTAAGCTCAGGAAGCTGTACTAGCCCTTGCAGAGCTAACTCTCCATGGAAAAGAAAATCTAAAATATTCAAAATGGAGAAGTGTTTGTGGGAAAGATGGAGTTCTTACCAATGCATTTAAGGTAATGATTCTTGCATGCTTTCTCCTCCTTGATCTTAACCCCTTTCACGTATTTGAAAGCTCCATAACATTTTGGATGGCATTTATTACTTTAGTTATCATGCAGACATCTATTTTCTTTTTCTTTTCTTTTTTTAAATTCTTTTCTGTTACCCTTTTTTTGACAGACAAGGATAAAGATGGAAAAAGAAAGGCTTGACTGTCTTCCTACTCATTTAAAGATGCTGAAGATGGACAGTGACTTTGATTTGTCTGAGGAAAAAGAATGCTTCTCTTGCTTCTATGACTTGCATCTTTCTGCTGTAGGTTGCAGTTGCTCTCCTGGCAGATATTTTTGTCTTAAGCACTCAAATTTGCTTTGCTCATGTGAAAAGGACAAAATATATGTTCTACTTTGTTTTACTATGGATGAGCTAAGTATAACACCTCACAATTCTAAATTAAGTAATTAAAGTATTAAGTGAGAAATTAAGTGATGGATTAGTAAAAATCCCAAAGATTAGGCCAAAATACAAAGAAAGGGCAAAACGGTAATTAGCCAACACGCAACCCTAAGAAGGTAAAAAATTGAGCAGGAGGTCTCAGATGATAAAAATAAGCCTGGAAATGGATTCAGAACGAAAAATTGAGTGGATAGGCAAGTTTCAGAAAAATCAGTGAATAGTGTTTTTCGCGGGTAAAAATACCGCAGTCAGATTGCACCGTAAAACGTGCCAGTGGAATTTTGAGCTCTAGGTTTCAAATATTGATTTTAAATGGTCCATAGGAATAAGAAATATGATTTCTGATAATATTTGATGAAATTAAGTCAGTTTGTGGAAGCGTGCCAATGGCGCGCGCAATAGCTTAAAATAGTGTTTTCTCCGAATTACCGGAAAACTCCGGATTCATCTGATAAAGTATAATTAAGGGACAATGGTCAATGTTAAAAATTAGAGTTTCTAAATAAGTTTTGAATTTATGAAATTTTAGTGAAATCAGAGAGAAATTCGGATGAGTTTTAAATCGCGTGGGACCCGCCCACTTAAGTTTCACTTAGCCACCTCACCACCTTCACTATTCATCATCCTCTCCTTTTCTTCTCTCTCTAAAAAACGCACATGCAGCCCCTCCCCACCATTTTTGATGCAAAATTTCCTTTGGCCATAACTTGGCCATTTCTCCACCGAATTCAACGATTCTTGTCTTGAATTTTGATGGAAAACACCTTCTGAACCCATTGGTACCACTATTGAGCCTTGAAACCGCGTATTTGGGGAGATCTGCACCAAACTCAGATCCGAAATTTTGGGAGAAAGTGAGTTCATGAAGCTTTTTCATGCTCCAATGGTGGAGTATACTTAGGTGGAGCCATATACCGTGCAATTGGGTAAGTTATTTCAACATTTCATTGGTTGATTTTTGAATTTGGATTATGGACCCTAAAGAGGGTTTTTGTGATATGTTGTGTTAGAGAGCTCAAATGGAAAATGTCTATTAGATGATAATGTCTTAGAATGATGTATTAATGCTAGAAATGCAATGAAAATTTTAAGCGAAAAAAATGGATTTTTAACTTAGGAAAAATTGATGCATGAAATGGAATTTTTGAGTTTTGTGTTAATGTGTGGTATAGTGAATTGTAGTGTGATTATATGATGTTAGGAAGTGATTATGTGAGTTGTGGGCCATAGGAATTGAGTGGAAATCCTTGGTTTGGACTAACCAAGATTAGGCCATTTATGTACAATTGAGCAAATTGATGTTTTAGAACACTTTGGTGTTGTGTTGTGTGATGGAAAAGTTATTAGATGGGTTGTGTGGTGATTGGCATGTGGAAGAATCAATGTAAAAATGATAAGTGTTGAAAGTGGCAAAATGTGCCTAAAGTGTAATAATTCGCAAAACGTTGCGAAAAAGTCGTAAAACCGTAAAACGGCGATTGAACTAGCCTTTGGGTAACCTAAGTAAGTGAAATAAAATGAGAAAGAAAATTTAGAAAAATAAAACCCAAAATAACACTATGTAGGCCGAACCCTTAGTGGAGGGGAGAGGAAATCTGACGTTTTCGCGTTTTGACGTATTTTGACTGAAACTGACGGCTGTGCATGGTTGTACAGGTTGCCGTACGTGGATATAAACTTGGAACAGTGAAACAGTGGATTGCCCTTGGTCCTGGATCAAGTGGATTGAGGCGTTCCCTGTGTATCAAGCTATGAGTGGAGCTTCTACGGAGCTCAGTGGACGGATAAATAGAAAGGTAACCTCTTGGTACTGGGGCTTGTTCCCCTTTTGTGTTCCACCTTGCTAGTTGATGGCAATGGTAGGAAGTGTGTATGAGTAGTGTAGAATAGCATGAGCATGCATGTGCATTATCACAGTGGGTACTTATGTACCAGATCTCTGGCCAGTAGATATTTTTAGCCTTCGGGCAAGTGTTTCCGGACTGCCACTGGATAGGTCTCCGAGAGGGAGTTCCAGTTGACCCAGGGTCGTGGTGTGTTATCCGGATAGGAGCACACTAGGTTTGTCTCGGGTGTATATGGTTGGAAGGGGTACCTTGGTGGGTTGTTCTCTGAACACGCCAGGGGTAGTACCCATAGGCGTATAGCCGAGGACATGGCATGGTATTGGTAGCTACCATCCCGCATGTCGTAGTTGTTTCTGATATTTCCCCCTTTCTCTAAATCCCTTGCTTTATCCCGTTTTATAACAGTGATGTTGTTTTATATTATTGATATACATCGAAGTGAACCATTGGGCGGAGTTTTCTCCAGAACCTCTTGGTTACTGAGATATATTCGTATATCTCACCCCGTCTCGGGGCATTTATTTCAGGAGGTAGCAGTGGCACAGGAGTGGTGGGCAAGAGGCCCTTAGGAAGATCATGAAGTGTTGTCATTAATTATCCATGATCATGTCATTTTAGTTATGAATTCATTTGTTAAGTAAAGTTGTAATACGTGGATTATTGTAAATTGAAGTTAAAGTGCAAGTGTAATTGTAATTCAGTATTATAAATATACCATGGATGTATGCTTATTATGATGGTAGGGCTTTAGGCCTACTTTAGGTTTATGATTATCTGTATGATGATATATGCATGAAATTGAAGTTGGTGATTGAAACTATAAAAGATTTGAAAGTGAAATGCTTATGTTTTATGTATAATTTGGATTGGGTTGTAAGTGCCCCAAGGCGTTGCTGGTCCTTGTGTGTGCCACCCATTGGATTTTGCTGGATTTCAGGTGTATTAGTGGTGTTAAACAGGTTATGCAAATTTGGGAATTCTTGGAAATACAAAGGAAACTCTGGCGAATTTTCTGTAGAATTGGCAGTTTTTGGGTGAACTTTGGAGGAGCGTATCTCTCTCCATAGTGGTCCAATTGGGACGTGCCATACGCCATTTTGAAGCTTAAGATGTCCCCTACATTGTCTCAAAAGCCTAGGTTCATTTGTGGTGTGCGCCGTCCATGGGAGCTGTCGTCACACACTGCCCTGTTCTGGCCAGCACCAGTGGGCAGATTCGGGTCTGTGTTGGGAAATTAATTCCCGCTTCGTTACTTGGTCAAATTAAGCGTACGATATATCAAATCGAAGTTTGGGGTGTCTAGTTTATGGTGTAAAATTTTGAGAGGCAGTGTCCTTGTGGTTAAGTACAGTTTAATCAGTGAAGTTTGGAGGTTTTAGGCTATTTTGGAGTTGGTAGGCAATGTTGTTTGTCCAACTTCAAACGGCGATAACCGGAGCTCACGAGCTCGGAATCGAGTGTGTGGTAGCTTGTTAGAAAGGTAATTGAATAAGGAAAAAAGATAATCTGGAGATTAAGTTTGGATTTTTAGTTTTTGTTCATAGAAAAACAAATTAGCAAGTCCGGTTAAGTGGTAAAAACGTAAAAAGTGAGGAATTGGCTAAGTGGGTTTATGGGAACCCCTTAGTATCTTGTATGTGATAAAATAAAGTGTATAAATAGTTAAGTAAGTCTTCCGCTAGTGTTTCAGTTACGATCACAGCTTTTTATTATTACGCTTTTTATACTTTTACTGTTCGCGTAATAATCGGAAAAAGTTTATCCTCATTTTTATAAATGAATTGCTGTGATTGTAACTGCGCTTAATATCATAATTAATGTAAACAATACCGGTGTACAACGGGCTGTTACATTTTATGGTATCAGAGCAGTTTTGTTAGGGAACTCTGATAATATATATATAGATGTGTTATGTGCTACATAGTTGTATGTAGATTCTTATCGATTACTGTATATGTAATTCCTTAGTGTGGGTCTGATCAACCTATTCCTTTGTGTTATATGTGTGGTCATCGTAAGAAGCCTGCGTAGTAACCTTGGAGCACCGAATGTGAGTATTTAGCCTGATGTTGTGGCTGCAGTGTCAACTGCTCCATGGACAAAGGACGACAGTAAGTCAAGTATGAATATTAGAAGGCATAAAAGAACAAACATAAATGTTATATCTGACTTCGAGGAAAGTCAAGAGAAAAGTGTATTATAAGCAACAGTGATGTACAATTTATGATATGTACAATATGAGCATAGACGAACTTTGCAGTACTATGAAAGATAAACATATAACAGAGATGAGCTTATGAGATTGGTGAAATTCCAAGTATATGTGTAGTATAGTAAGACAGTTATGTACCAGTGGTCTTGGTGAATAGACTTCATCAAGGCGAGAGGTTTTGAACCTGAAGAATTATTGAGAAAAGGGAACAGATATTCGTATGCGTGAGTTAAACACGTCATGTTTGATTAGCAGTTATGAGACCAGGACAAGTGCGGTGCACTTGAATGAATTGGGATGGTCCAAGCAGAGAAGCAAATAGAATATTCGATGAGTAATCCTACGAGATTTAACCACTTGAAAGTATGATGCTGGTAGATTGGTAATGTGAGAGATATTGAAATATGGGAGTAAATTCCATAAAGAGGTAGTGTTGACTAAACACAAGTGAGGTGAACTAAGGATGAGTATATTATTATGTGTAATATGTACGAGGAAAAGTGAAGGAATTGCCATGGATGACACAAGATCTATGTACCATGAAGACACTATTGCAGTTAGTGGAGGTCGACTCAGATTGGCAGGCGTATCAGTGATAAAGGAACAGGATGGTTGAGATGTACAGTCATTGTACGAAAGTAATGAGAATTGTAAAGAAATTATGATCTTATGGCATATGTATAAGTACTACTAAGAGTAGTGCGCTTATGAAAATGTTGGTATTTGATACGGAGGGACAGACAGAGTAGAGGTATTTTCAAGGTAAAGGGATATTTTACAACCACCAAGGGTGAAAGTGATCAGGAAAATTGATGAGTTGCTCTACAGTATTGAGCATATGTTATGTGAGCCGTGACGGGCAATGGACTGGAACGGTGGCATAAGTTATGAGTTATTGTTGCATAACAATAAGTTGAGATGGTATGATTAGTGAATGAATGAATGTAAAACTTAATGTGAAATCAAGTGATTAGTATACGAACCAAGTGACAATAAAGTGCGAAAGTAAGAGGTTAACGAAAGAACTGATGTGTAAAGTGTGCAGAGAGTGTGGAATTATGTGGTCAGCAAAAGAGATAATGTGTAATGTCAAGATGAAATTGATAAGATTAGTTAGTAAGCTGAGGTATAATGGTCAGTGCAAGAACGGACGAGTAGTTTTGAGTGCAAGGAATGATGTAGAATTTTAGTGCAAGGATTAATGTAAATTTCAGTGCAAGGATTGAGGTGAAGTAGTTCTCTGTGATTCGACGAGAATGATTAGAAGATCCCTGTGTGATGGGAAATATGATACTTATACTAAGAGATGTGAGATGTGTACAGAACTTTGAGAAAATCTAGGATTTATGGAATAGAAATTGTGTTATGAACCATGGCAAGTGAATAGTCAAAGAAAAAGAGTAAACAATCTGTGAGAAGAATAAGCAAGGAAGAGATAACGGACTATGGATTGAATGGTAATAAGACAGAAGGAACTATTAAGAGTTAGAAAACGTGTACGAAATTATGAAGAGAATGTGGATTATTATAACAATGACTATGTTATAAACCAGGTCAGAGGGGTAACCGAAACGAAAGTAAACTACCAGTGAGAAAAATGACATGAGAGAGTAAGATGAATTAAATTATATGTAACAGGTGTATATTGTACCACTACTACTAAGATTATGGGGGCAGCCCATGTGGTAATACAAAACAGTTTTGATGTTATATACAGAGGTGATACAGACACCAAATGAACTAGGTCCATGTGTGATCTGGAGTGCACGGTGTACCAGTTTGTTGTTATATACAGACGTATGATGAATATAAATTTCTCTGTGCACTGGGGGCATGTAATATGATTTGATAGTAGGAAGATCTCAGTGGGGCCTATGTGCCAGGAGTGTATAGCTATCTCGGTGCGGGTTAAGTTCCCGGAGTCTAGTAGTATTTGATATGAGTAATGAGAAACGAGGAAGTATTCCACATTGGTGTAACGGTTAGTATGGTGGAGATAATTTATGTAATTGCTCAAAGAAGAAACATTTGGGGGGATGCCTTAGAATAGGGACAGCTAGTAGTAAGTCATTTTTACGGCATGGATCATATGGGTGGATTCTCTGATCGGTGAGTCATGGCATCTGGGGCCCTTAGGACAGCAAGAGCTCGAGGGGTTTAACCTGTGAATGTTGTTACCCACTGTATTGGGAGAGTTTTTCCATATGGTTAACGCAAGATGCGAGGTTATATATTTGTAAATGGACAATAGTATGTCAGGTTTGGATATAAGAGTTGTGGCTTAGTGTGTAAGAACTCCGAAGTGTGATAGTGAAGCACTATTGTGGGTGTAAAGTAAGTCTGAGGAAATAAATTTTGTCTCTAAGTGAGGTAGCAAGTTAGTTGGAACCCTCGTCTTATGATGAAAAATGGATAATAATGTAACAGCCCGTTACGTACCGGTATTGTTAACATTGATTATGATATTAAGCGCAGTTACAATCACAGTAATTGGGTTAATTAAATTACGGGTAAACTTTTTCCTTTTGTCATATTCCTTTTTATAAACATAACCGTTCTCCGTAATCAATTAAAACAACACTATAATTGTAAGTGCAATACGCGGAAGCATTCAGTTTACTAACATCACTAATCTTTCTTTTTACTCAACTCATTTAAACTCATCAACTTATTTTCATTTCTTACCATTTTCTAGCCCTTTACATAAGCTACGCGTGGTTTCAAACCACGAATCATTCGGAGTTCTACCCAACAAGTTATGCCCCTTTCTTTAAGTCAAGAAAAACCTGAATTTTCAAAAATTGCACTGTGGTAATCGATTACCAGTGGGTGGTAATCGATTACCACCTGTCAAAAATGAGGCAGTAGCCAAATTTTGACCTCCTCTGCTCTGGTAATCGATTACCAACCTTAGGTAATCGATTACCTCACATGGTAATCGATTACCAAGCCTCAGTAATCGATTACCAGTGAAGACAGTAGCCAATTTTCGTCCCCTGTTGCATGGTAATCGATTACCATGCTTGGGTAATCGATTACTATGCAGTAAAAGTGACAGATTACAGCATTTTAAGCCCAAGAAGGGTTGTGTAATCCATCCCTAACCTCTTAGTACTCCACACAACACTTAAACATACTATAATTTAGGCTCTAGGCCCTTCAAACATACATTTTCATTCAATTATGTATCATATACAAAGTCCTTAACATAATGGCCATTTTACATCAAATATGGTCCATTTTACAACATATTCACCAAGACTTCAATTACAATGAATGTGGCAATGGACAAGTCCCATGCTCACTCAAATATACAATATATTCTCATGTCCTACATATACATCATATTGAAGGATCTAACATGTATTCATGGGCTTACTAAGCATGGCATTTTCAACATGCATAGATTCATGACCTAAGTCTAAAGCATACATCATATGCAAGATGTGTCCCTATCCAATGCTCATCACATGGTGCCTCCAACATGCACCTCATGCTCCACTCTTCCAGGCTCAACCTGACCTGAAATGATGCCCCACAACACGGGGTGAGATATATAAATATATCTCAGTAAACCAAGGGCCCTGGAGGTTTCTCCACCCCATGGCTCACTCAATGTGCAAATACAACATCATATAATATGCATGTAATACAATATCACCCATCAACTGGAGACAACCCGAGAACATCCACTCATGGATTCATGTTCAAGGACTCCATCATATAACTCCCGAGACAGTCCTGGCGCCTCTCCCATGGTTGAGAAGACTCCATGGCAATACCCAACCGGAACTCCTCATGAGCCCTATCCGGCGGACGTCCCCGTTTGGATCATCCTGGCGCCGCTCCCAGAGTCGACTCCACGGCAAAATCCGACTGGCATTCTCACAAGGACGAACCCAGCGGATGTCCAAACTCCAACACACGTCAACTGGCCAGTGACCAAACAATTTTCATAAAATCAAGCAATATGCATACAAGCACACAATCACACAATGTCATAACCACATAATCCAACCACAACCCTCCACTAGGTGTGGTGGAGCACACAAGGGCTAAACCCCAGTTCCAAAGGTTACCTCAATATCGAGCCAATGCTCCAAACGTAAGCTCCAAGCTTACCCGCTTCCAAAGCGTCCATAAGAGGCAACCTAGATAATCCACAACATGATTATCAATCCATTTCCAAATCAAACATTAAATCTCAAATAATCATTCATTTTACTTCAATCTCTTTTATAGATCAATTCACCAATTATATCATGAATCACACATTCTTTCTTCCCATTCCATTTTACCACACTATCCTGTCATCCAATTAAACCTCATTTTCAATCATTCAACATCCACTACATCATTTTTATATCATTTTACCTCAATTTTCATCATAATTCGGATTCCTCCAACAAGGTATGCCCCAAGACTTTTCAATTCATTTTAACACTCATACTAATCATGTAATCATATTATCAACCTATACCAATGGTCCACCATTCAATTATTCAATTACATCACTTACCCATTTTCATGAAATCTTCACAATTTTTCCTAAGTTAAAAACCTAACTTTTTCACCAAAAATTAACATAGCATTTCTAGCTTTCATGCATCATTCTAAGGCATTTTCATCTAATAGCATTTTTCCATTTGAGCTCTCTATCATCACACATCTAGAATCAAAGGTTTGAACACATATTCATAGATCTAAGAAATCAACTATCAAAAGACCACAAATATACTTACAATGGGTAGTATGATCACCACCAAGGCTTCACTAAACCATTTGAAGCTCAAAACTCCAAGAAATCTCCAAACACTCACATGGGTCGGATCTGTTCTTGCTCAAAACGCGGCCAAAGAGATGGATTCAAGGCTTCTAAGTACTACCAATGGCTTTGGAAGGTTGTTTACGATAGATTTCAACACCAAAATCAAAGGATTTGGTGAAGAAATGAAGAATTGGTGAAGAGGAAGAGAAATGGCCATGTTCTTTGTAAATGGGAGGGGTTCACGGGTGAGGAAGAAGAAGAGGAGGAGAGAGAGCGTGAGGGTGAGGGGAAAAGTGAGGGAACTTAAGTGGGTTTTGATCCCACGGGTCCCACACGCGATCTAACTTTAATCCCGATAAAAATTCTGATCATATATTCTTAATCTACATATTTTTCCAGTCCATGTCATATTTTTCTTTCCTCAAAATATTGATAAAAATTTCACACTTATCGGTACACTCGTACCGCAGTATTTAATACTAAAAAAATCACTATTCATCAATTTTTCCCAAATTTTCCTATTCACTCAATTTTCCGCCCTGATTCCATTTCCAGCATTATTTTTGTCATATTAAATCTCTAACTCCATTTTTCATGCCTCGGTTTACGTTCTTTGACAAATTACCATTTTGCCCTTTTGCCCTTTTTGGCCATAATTTCTCTGATTTGCACTAAACCTTCCCTCTTAAACCCATATTCTATCACATAATTTCACATTTAATTTTTCGAGGTGTTATATTCACCCCACCTTTTAGGAATTTTGTCCGCAAAATCAACTATGCACATATGCTAGCTCGGGATACAGCCAGAGAATCTCAGTCTCCCGTACCCAAGAAGCTCCATCAGTGCGCGGACACCAAAATAAACATTTACATTTCCATCTTTTGGCTTTTCAGCCACATTTCACAATAGTCTTGCCTTTCAAAGGCCCAATGGGAGACCTCAAGTCCTTCCCAATCTCAATCTCAACCGGTGACACCACATGTGAACAACCGGAGCGCACCACACAGTTGTGCTCTTTTTCTGCTTTACCAAGCCAATTGCTTTTTATTTCTTTTCATTTTCATTTCACAAGTCCGGCTACCTAGCACATATAGCCCCTAATTTCTCTTGGCAGGTTTTCCTACCAAATTAACATATCAACCAATATACCCATAGGGTCATGCTACATCCTACTCAATCTGTGCCACACAGGCAACTATTACTTACTGGCACAATACAGCCACAATTTTCCTTCTCTGAATTTTATTCTTATGGAGTATCAACTCTTGTCATCAATCTTTTCCACATTTCTTATTCCACATTAAACACTATTATGGAATCTCACAGCCTCTCAGTGCAACTCACCGAGTAATCATCCAGTTCACGCTCACTATACCTTTATTTTCTGAGGGACAATTCCCCATTTTTGGCACTTAGCCACAACTCGCAAATACCCATTTTTCTTTTCTCATGTTCTTAACCTATAACGTACCATTTCACCTCAACACTTATCTTTAACAAGCACTATCTCTGTGCTAAACTTTGGAATCCAACTTTACAGGTTTACCAACTCTCGCCAAAACACAACGGCGAATCACTTCCTCAAGAAATTTTATTGGTACATAATGGACCACACCTTACAATTCTTACCTTACATCGGTCCTTTCAAAGCTTTCGACCCTGAATTTACTCATTAATTTTCATACACTAGATCATACTTACAATTTCAACTAATCATCTCAAAACTTAACACATAATTCATCACTGATTTCCCCCATTAAAGGCAACATGCCCAAGATTTCCATTAACAATTTTCTTTAATTACTCTTCCGTACTCATGTATCAATTCCACATGTGTTTCATTCTATACATTTCTCCTTCATCATCATTTCACTTAACCAGTATGTATCACTCCAATGTCACATATCGTCTCTCTCTCATATCTGTCCCATCACATAGGGATTTTCAAATCCTAGTTATCATGCCACAAAGGCTAAATCCATCATTATCATTACTTTCACAGTTTCATATCAGCTGTTACACAATCTCTCGAACCATTCACAGTACCTCTAGCACACTCAATTATATGTCTTGGTACCTAGCCAAGAACAACATTAACGTTGTGTATCCTCAACACATCACTCACAATAATTTTGCATCTATACTGCTTCATCAATAACTCTACCACCAGGGTAAGAATATCAACCTTTCATTTCGCCAAATACATTTCTCTTTAACAACCAGTATCACACCTTCTCACTTGGCTACATCACAATTAATCACTTATTACCATCATTGGCCACTCTGGCCACCACCTTAGCTTAACATCACGCCATCACAAACCTTTCCATAAAACTTTGACTCACTCCATCATCACTAATCAATTTTCCATTCCCTTCACATAGGACAATAATCCAATAATTCATTTCATAATCTCCGTAAAACCGTAATTCCGCACTACCACATTTGGTATACACTCATGCACATCTCCGAGTGCTCACATTCATAATTCAAACTACCATCTCATGGCACCTCACACATTTCATCATATTAGGCATATTACTGTTCACTTACAATTATCCAAATTCACCTCTTGCGTTCCTCACAAGATACAATCCTCTAATGCAATGGGTAAGAACATCCCAGGTTTAACCCCTCGAGCTCTTGCTGTCCTAAGGGCCCCAGGTGCAATGCCCCACCAATCAGAGAATTTGTCCTTGTAATTCACGCAAGAAGAGGTAACATGTCATAGGCTTTACTAACAGTCCAACTAACTCAAGGTTCTACCTCACATTACATTACTTATACAAGATAATAATAATCTCCGGGAACATAATCCATACGGAGATAGCAATATGATCCAGGCATATAAGCCACACAAAGATAAACACATTCACATCAAATCCGTATATAACGGCAAACAGATTCTTATATAGATACATAATGGTATACTAGTTTTATCTTACTCTTGCACCATTCACTATAACTTTCTAATATGGTTCTTTTCTCAACAATATACTCATTTAACTTGACTAATCATTTGTCTTAGTCCATAACACAATCATCCTCACATGATTCCATCATCTTTCTCGTATTTTGACACCAAATTTTTCATTTCATAACAGTACCCATGTTCGGTACCGTCTTAATCCATTGCCCATCATGACTCATAGCAGCCATGCTCAACACTTTAGAAGATCCACTTCATTACCATAACATCACTTTTCTCTCAATATTTCACTATGACACCAAGGGTGTCCTCATTTAACCGTCCATGCATTCAATGCATCAGGACCACCAGATAAATTTCAATTTCGAGCAGCGCTCGCCTGGGACTTCCAAGAGCAACACCTCTTAGGATTAAATCCACAAGGGAAACCCAGGACAATTTCTTATTGTCACATTATTACCAACATGTGTGCCATGGTTTAACTTGCACACCGGGACTTCATCATGAATCCCATACCACATTGAGCATCCAATGACACTCCAAAGAGACAATCTCTTCCAACATTTCCCTTCATAGGGAAGTTCACTTACATCATTACTTTTTACCGAAAATAATTTTTCTTTTTCCATAGAGTTTACTAACTCAAAACAACATAACATACATTTAGGCACCCCGGCCTTCACAATACATATATATATATATACAAAGATACATGCTAACACTTAGCCATCACAGGATTACTATCCACATATAATTAGGCCGCAACCTTAACATTTCAATGCTACCCAACATTATGGAAGCATCTTGGTACCATTACTACACCACACTCAGTTATATTTTTATCACCCCACATTTGTTAAGTCCAATCATCAATATATTATGAACCTTCATACTTTCAATCAAATTCATTCAATGCCTTACATGGCAATTTCCTCAACTTTTCATATTTTACTTTTCATACGTATGACATTCTCACCTACGCCTAACCAATCATTACATCATCAAGGACTAAAGTCCCAATTTCAACCTTGATTTATCCCACACATCATTTCCATAGTTCTTTTAAGTTACTCACAATCCTCAATCCAAATTTTGGAAATTTCAATTTATTTCTACATCCAAGCATATTAAGTCATCCATATACATGCCCTCATCAAGGGTCTTATAACCTTATTATTGTACCATAAGGTATCCAACATTACACATAAGCACTTCACATTCAATTTGTATGAATTAATCGGGGTTCCAATTCCCCACCATGTCAAAGACATACCACTAGTCCTCACCTATACTCAATTGTTCTAGCTCCCATACATTTAGGAAAGACTACCAACCTCACCATACCAATATCAACTCAATTCAATCATTTGCATATACCAGCACACCTTCCTTTATTTCTATTCGGTACAATACATGTTTACATTTCACATTTTCATCAATTACCACCAATTTCACTAAGTTACAACAATCCAATAGCACCATAAATTTTTATTGCATAAATCATCATTATACAAACATACTACCACATTATACAACAATTCATAACACCATTAACTCACTAAGTCCTCAATTACCTCAAATTTACTCACTACATATCCATCCGTGGGCAGTCAACACTGCACCCACCACCTGAGCCTAAAGACTGGCATTGGTGCTCCAGGGTTGTCACGAAGGCATCTTATACTGACCACACATTGAACACAAAGAAATGGGTTGATCAGGCCCAAACTAAGGAATCACATGTGCAGCAGTCAATAAGAGTCTACGTACAACTATACAGCACTCACCTCAATTACACACTCATCAGAGTTCCCTAAAGAAACTGCTCTGATACCATAAAATGTAACAGCCCGTTACGTACCGGTATTGTTAACATTGATTATGATATTAAGCGCAGTTACAATCACAGTAATTGGGTTAATTAAATTACGGGTAAACTTTTTCCTTTTGTCATATTCCTTTTTATAAACATAACCGTTCTCCGTAATCAATTAAAACAACACTATAATTGTAAGTGCAATACGCGGAAGCATTCAGTTTACTAACATCACTAATCTTTCTTTTTACTCAACTCATTTAAACTCATCAACTTATTTTCATTTCTTACCATTTTCTAGCCCTTTACATAAGCTACGCGTGGTTTCAAACCACGAATCATTCGGAGTTCTACCCAACAAGTTATGCCCCTTTCTTTAAGTCAAGAAAAACCTGAATTTTCAAAAATTGCACTGTGGTAATCGATTACCAGTGGGTGGTAATCGATTACCACCTGTCAAAAATGAGGCAGTAGCCAAATTTTGACCTCCTCTGCTCTGGTAATCGATTACCAAGCTTTGGTAATCGATTACCTCACATGGTAATCGATTACCAAGCCTCAGTAATCGATTACCAGTGAAGACAGTAGCCAATTTTCGTCCCCTGT